>JAFEMH010003761.1:0-247121 GCA_022495995.1 Adenophora triphylla var. japonica
GACTGGAACGTGGAAACTGCAGTCAAACGGTCTCAGGACCAGAATCCAGACAAGAACGCCTTCATACAACTCGTCTCCCCTACGATCTCCGCTCCCGACTACCCAAGGCACACCAACGGATGGATCGAACGCTCCCCGCAGGAGACCGAGTCAAATGGCAAAGCACGGGAAGCGGTCTAGCCTTCACAAACGATGATTTGCCGATGTGTGAGAATCGACACAAAGAGGCCCTCCTCATCCTCATAAAAATAGAGATGTTCTTCCTCCCGAACGTCTTGATTGATAACGGCTCCGCAGTCAACATCATTGCCTTGAGCACACTGAAACGACTCCGTATCTACCACTCCCTGATAAGACCTTCGCCCGATAATCCGAGCCTACGACTCCACTCCACGACCAATCGTAGGAGTCATCAATCCGAGGATCCAATTCGATGCACAACTGAGTCCCAGAGTTCCAAGTCAGGAAATCAAACCAACCTTCTCTCGCCCGCCGGGACGACCTTGGATACATCAGATGAAGGCGGTATCATTTACTCTTCCCCACTGCATGAAATTCATCAATGCCAAGGGAATACTCGAGGTAATCCGCTAAGCAAAGACAATGGCAAGCGCTTGGCCAGCAAGTTACGACCTGTAAGAAGGTCCCGACATGACCGAATACTCTTCTGCAGATGAGTCTCCAGTCCTGTCCCGATACGAATTGGATCCCTACATCCACGCTCTAAGCCGCGATGAGCTAGAAATCGAAGAGCTCATGGGTCAAGACGACAACTCCGACATATGCAACTGCGAAGAATGCTTAAGAGAGGATCAGGAGATGGACGCCCAGATGGAGATTGACCAAGGAGTAGACCCATACTTCGCCGAAAACCCTCTTGCAAACTGGCTCATCACCGACTCCATCAAGTACAGACAACCCTTGTCGACACACTCGGATCTCATGGGACAACCATCACAAAGATAGTCCAATTCAACATCCCGGTGTTCGACCTAGATGAACAAAGTGGCGCAACCTCCTCCAAGGCCTAATCGTGAAGGAGAGATAACATGCCCTCGAGTCGACATTGTAAATGTCGTCCAAGCAAAGATCCTGCATAAAGAGGCAGTATTCTATGAAAATGATCAACATCAGCAAGAATCAACTCCGACCGCCGAATGCTTCGCCCTCCCGGAAGTAGCCCTCGCCGACTTCTATCATCAAGGTCCCCCAAGGACTCGGCAACAACACTAATGGAGGGACATCATCGTGGGAGCAACCAAAACCTCCGCGATCCGGTTTGAAGTCGAACCACATGCAAGCTATCCTCCGGATCCGTGCCAACTGAAGATTGGCCACCAAAACCATCGCCACTCTCTCTAGAGCTACACCGCCAAGAGTAATGAAGCTCTGTCCAATCCTCGTCGCCTATAGTCTAGCTTTCGAGTCGTGTTGTCTCGTGAATTCATGTCTTTCGAGTCATCCGATGGCTCTACGCCGAAGATCGTGAGTCCATAATCAACAATGTACAGCTTTACGCTTTCAATAAAAGGTCCGACCTTTCTAAAATATCCTTTCTTACCGCATCTTTAACGAATGATGAGTTAACTAACACGCAACCGTTAATCACAACTCATCTAAACAAAGAAGCAAGCACATTAATTGAATAAATGCATCAAGCAAACATTTAAGCATGTTGTCAAACGAGAGAAAACCGGGCCTAAACTGCCGGGAAGGTTTTAATCACAATGATTTGGGAGACCGCCGAAGAGCCAAAGAGACACAAGTCAAGAGCCTCTTCACCAAAGACAACAGCTTCCAATACCTCAAAACGGGAAACCGCCTTCATGGACGAGGAAGGTCAACGCAGGGAAGGAGTCAGAGCCAAGAGCATCATGGCCCTAAAACGCCTCGCCTCTCACTTTGTCATCCTTGGGGACATGCTATAAAAAAATGCTACCAAGGACCACTCCTACGCTGCATTAGCCAGAGAGAAGCAAGCGAGCTCATGAACGAAGTCCACAATGGGGCTTTTCGGCGGTCCCCACATGAACGCCAGTGGCCCTAATGCAAATCATTCTCCTGATGGGCTACTACTGGATCTCCATGGAGGCAGCATCGCATCCACTTTGTCCGAAGCCGCGACAAGTGTCAACGGTTCTCCAACCTCAATCATCTACCTCCTCACGATCTCTACCGCATGACTACGCCCGGCCCTTCGCCACATGGGGAATCGACGTCATCGGGAAAATCGCTCCGCCAGCAAAGAACGGCCACGAGTTCATCTTGGTAGCCATCGACTACTTCACCAAATGGGTCGAAGCCAAGTCCTACAAGGTGCTCACCTCCAAGAAAGTCGCGCATTTCCTCAAGGAAAACATCATCTCGCCGATACGGCATCCCGAACGAGGTCATATCGTACAACGGCTCCCACTTCGAGGGAGAATGCGATGCATCGTCGGGCCGAATTCAAAATCACACGCCACAAGTCTTCCCCTACCGGCCACAAACAAATGGCGCCGTAGAAGCAAGAAATAAAACCTCGAACGGATCATCCGAAAATGACCACCCGAGGACGCGATTGGCCCGAGAAGCCGCACCTTGCACTTTGGGGCTACCGAACATCGGGCCGTAATGCCACGGAGAAACCCCATTCGCCCCGACATACGGATGGAAGCAAATTCTTCCCATTGAATTGGAAATTCCCTCACTCCGAAAGTGCCGCTGAAAATGAAATCAACGAAGTCGAATGGCTCCGGCCGACACGACGAATTGGCTCGCTAGACGAGCGACGACTAAAGGCCATGGAACACGTCCGAGCCTACCAAAGCAGATGGCTAGAGCTTTCGACAAGAAAGTCAAGTCCCGAGACATCGTGGAAGGCGATCTCGGTACTCAAAGAAAAGCCTCCCACTCGAACCAACCCACCGGGAAAATGGGAACCAACATGGATCGGCCCTTTCGTGGTTCAAAAGATCTTCTCCGAGGTGCCATGAAGCCGATGCACCTAGACGGCAATCCCTTCATGAATCCAAATAACTAAGCAAACTTCGCAGATACTTCGCCTAAAGAAGAACAACCGTGCATCTCTTGGCACTCCATGTAGTGTCGAACTACGCAGCACTGAGCCCTCTAGTCCAGGGGAACGTAGGCAACCTTAATTGGTCCGGTCTAAAAACACACAAAAAGTCAAAAGTTTGAATGTCAACGAAGACCTCCATCAAGCTACACACTTTCCAAGAGCATGCCCCCACCATCACCTTGACCAAGTCAAACGACGGCGGCAACATCAAAGGGCATCCGAAGGTCACTCAGAGTCAAACGACTGACCCATGTCAACTTCCAAGCCAGGCTTGTCTTCGCCCTCACGCGCTTCAAAAAAAGAGCTCAAGCAAAAGCTTTCAAAAATAATAAGCTCAAGCGTAAGCTACAAAAGAGGTCAAGAGCTCCGACGCCAACAAACAAGAGGCAAGGAAGCTACGGAAAAGACCGTCAAAACGACTTGTCGTGGATCATCCAACCTCTCATCCAAACACAAAGCCCAAGCAAAAGGGATTGCCGTCAAGGCCCAGCCGTCTACCGCAAATGCAACAGAAAAGTCCAAAGATGGACGCCGCCAAGGCTCACAAAAGAAACGAAAAGCGAACAAGAGATCTTGCGTCTCGACAAAGCTTTAAAAGTAAATCACAAATCACTAACGATTACAACATTTCTTGATGAGTTCAAGCACGGCCTACTCTCAAGTTCACAACATGCTAAAAGACAGCTTAATACATTTAACAAATAATGTGTTTGCAATGCAATGAATGGATACCTAGGAGGTCATTCCGCACCATCTGCGCTTGTCCCCTCGCCATTCTTCCCTTTCTTCCCTCGTCCCCGCGAGTCTTCTTCGCTCCACGCGAGCGCCCCGCGTCTCTCTCTCCGAGATTAGGGTCCTCCCCGTAGAGTCAAACAATCCAGCAGCTCTCTCGTGGCTTCATTCGCCCGTGCTTCGGCTCGGATCTCCTCCCCGCGAGTCCGCAAAAGGGGACCTCTCCCCGTCGCCGGTCAACTCTAGTCTCGTAGTCAAACAAAGTGTCTCCCGTAACATCCCGAGGGTCGACTGTGCTTCGGCACTCCTAAGGCAATAGCTACTACGGCAATCGGGCCCCGTAATCGCTTCACGCCGCTCCCCAAAGCCACTTGGGACTGCCCAACACGCCGCTCATACCAAGCCAGGTACCGGGTAGTCAATACGACACTCTCCCGACGTCTAAGGAGCACCACAGAGGGAAAGCGGAATACTTCCATACCCTCGTAAAATACAAAAGAGCACCCGGAGCCGCCATACAAAGAGGAGCTACCTCCGCAAGAGCAAGGTCATCCTGCACCAACAAAGGCTCCTCGCTTCATCCCGAACCGCCGGGAAACAAGCGACGGAATATAAAAGGAGGACCAAGACAAACCTCGAACTCGACTCACATAGACCCTTCCCGAAAGGCCCTCCTAGTCTCAATCCCCAAAGGCGGAACCCACCAACGGATCTCGATGCGTACCAAGCCGTGCCATCCATCTCTCCCAGCGGATCGATCCATATCCAACACAAGAGGTCGCCGAGCAAATGACCACGGGCTAAACGACGCCGAGCCTCGGCATGGCCTCGAAGTCTCTCTCGCAGCCTACAAGGTGAGCAAAGCGGGGCTTCCCCTCTCATGAACCGATCCCTGGGCCGCGTACGGTTAATACCATGAAGAGTCTCCCCCAGCACCAACGTGACAATATCCTCTCCAGCTCTGTAGTGCCCAACCACATCTAGCAAAGCGCCATCGCAAACCCCAAGGGAGCTGACCATGAAAAGCGTCGCTATCACGCACAAGGCAAACGCATCCCACGAGACATCACTCTCATCATCAATCATAAACCGCTCCGGCAGCGCAGAAATGTCAATATGACCCGAATCAAGGATCATGCCCTGCACTTCTCCCAACGAAGTCCGAAGAAAGCATGCAAGCTTCACACTCACGGCGGCACCGCCAATCAAAGGAAGCGAGATGGCCTCCACCTCCGGTCCTCCAATCAAAGCCCGAAAATCCTCAAAGGTGGGCACCATTTCATTGTAGGAGAAGCAATACACATGCCTCCTAACATCCCAGAACTTCGCGGCAGCCCGCAACAATTCCCAATCAGGAACCAACTCCTTAAGGGACCAAACCGAGCAAAGTCGAAACCTTACCTCGAAAGCCCGCCTCTGATGCCTCATACGGTGTCGCATCCACATTTTCAGCCGCTCAAGGAAGTATGCTTGCCGCTCCTTCGAAAGCCTTGGCAAAATTCTTGGAACATACGAAGAATCCATGGCAAAAATGGAGGTTCCTAGAGAAAATGGGGAAGAAAGCTCGAAATGGCTGCAAATGGGAAGTGGGGAAAGTCCAGACATCCGGAAAACACTTATCCCTTCCCAAAAGCAAAGGAGATCCGTACGGACCTCTTTGCATCCCAAGTTGGTCCGTACGGACCTTGTTGCATCATGTTCCCACTTTCCCAGAAACAAGACAACAACCACTGTTCTCGCAGACCTTGCTCCAAACTGCCCAAATTCTGGCCAAAGCCATTTTCGGCAAGCATACGCTACCCACAAACGCACCCCCAGCTCACGTGGCATGCACAAATAATAAAATAGCAACAATTCCCAGGAATCACAAAATACGACATTACATCTTAAAATAAAATACTTTTGCTATGCAAATACAAGTGTTTTATTACTGTACCCATAAATGTCTATTACTAAAAAAAAAAAGATATGGAAAGAGGGAAAGCAAATGAGCCCTAATCCGACTCTTCATCATCATCATCATCAAGCGAGAAGTCAGCACCGGCAAACTCGCCACCACACCCTCGTCATCGTAATATCAACCCTCCCCGGTGGGTACTCAAAATACTCAAGGGTCAAACCCGGCAAAAGGATCGAAGAAGGCGCTCCGACGAACTTTCTCCCGTGCCTCCCGCGAAGGCCGAATCGGTGAAAGACCGGCCGCTCGGACTCCCGAAGACGTCCCCGCATCCATGCTATGCCGCCCGAACGGGTCCCTCCAACCGCGCCCCGGCCAACTCCTAAGCGGAGGAACGTCCACAGTAATGCCTCGAAGGCATCGGCTCGTACGCCGGCACACGCCGCGAAGACCGGCAAGACAGCCTTCCCGCCAACTTCTTCGCAAAGGACCGCATCGCCACATAACGGCGGCCGGGCCGTGTCGAAGGCTCTCCCCGACTGCACAAGCAAACAACCAAAGAAACGCTCGCCTAAAGAGATACATGCATACAAAAAGAGAAAATACGTAAAAGATGCCAAGACGGAAAAGAGTAAGCACACTCACCGCATATCGTGTCAACCCGTAGGCGCAAAGCAGAGCTCAAGCCAGTGGACGGGTACCGACACCCTCCGCCTCGAAGAATCCCCACGAACATATGTGAAATCCGGCCCATGCACCGAACCTTCCTCGGGGGACCCGGCGGGCCATCCCGCTCTCCTCGCCAACACCTCGCGGCGTCCTCAACTTCCTCCTAACGAAGGCCCCATACTCCTCTCCATACAAAACAAACTCATCGGCACTCACGCCGCCGATATCTCTCAAACTCCAAAGACGTCCATGTCACGGAATCCATCATCCCAAAAGGCGGGTCCCTGAGCCTGGGGAGCATACCCGGCCATGCCGCCGTAAGACCCTCTCTCCCAAATACATGACATCACAAGTCGTCCCGCAAAGATCTTCCTCTCGCGCCGTCACCACGGAGCACCCTCAAACTCGTCATCCCCATACCGAGCCTGTGGGTACAGATCAAACTCCGCCGGCTATCTCTCCCTGTGTGCTCCCGCACATCCCCGTAGGCGATGGTGAGCTTCCCCTACTCGTCCTCCTCCTCCTCAACGGGCGGGCCTGCACCTAACATAGCAAGATAGGCCGCTATGGCTCAGCAAAAGATCTCGATCCTACGGAAGCACCGAAAGATCTCATAAAACCACACCCGCGACAAAAGCGTAAAAGGCTCAGTAAAGAAAATGGAGAAATGACAAATTGCTAAATCAAAAACAAAGAATAAACTCATACCTCCAAAGCAAAATCAAAGTAGCCCAAAGAATCGGCCACGCCTCGGCTAAACCGGTCCAAAGAGAAATAAAGCTCGGCCAGCCCGCCTCGCCCCAAGCTATCTCGCAAACCCTCTCCAAATCAATCGACTCTCCACAGAAAGCAAAAGGAGCCGCAGCCGCATGATTCGAGAACAGAGTCTCTGAGAGGGCAAACCACGTGAAGGAGCGTGCGCCCGCTCCGCCGTCACCAAGTCGGGTACCACGGCAATAGGCCCCAATGCTGGCCGAAATCCGCATCTCTACATCACCGTACAAAGATGCCCAGTGCCCCTCGCGAGGAAGAGGCGCAAAGCCCAACAAACTCCCAAGACTCCATCTGATATCCCGTCCTCCACCGCACCGGCCCTCCTTTCAAGGAAAGCCCGGTGATAGCAAAGAAAATCGCTGGGAGTCATCGTCACCCCGCCCTACTCAAATGGAAGGTGTGGGTGGTATCCCACCAATACTCTGACAAGCCCACGAAGATACTCTTGTTCTTCCTCGTATCGTAAATCCCGCCAAGTTCTCCACGAACGCGCCCAAGCCTGTAACCATAGACCAGCCTCCTAGGACTCGGCTCCGCCCTCCCCGGGAGATGTCCGCAATCGCCGCCACAACTCCACTACAGCCTCGAGCGACCCTCCAAGACTTCATCTTTTTGGCTTTCCTGCATAAAGCCCTCATCCTGTGTAAACACAAAGAAAGGTACGCTCGCCACAAGATTTCTTAATGCAAAATACCAAAAGGAAACCAAAGCATAAAAAAAAAATTCCATCACAAAACACGGCACACATTGCACGCAATTTTCACATGTAACCCGTCACAAAACACGGCATGCATTGCACATAATTTTCCCCATGCAGTCCGTCACAAAACACGGCACACACTGTACAAATTTTCTCAACAGAAGGATTAAGCCCTACACGACACATTTTCAAAAGACCCGTCACAAAACACGGCACACATTGCACATAAACTCCCCACAAAGTTCGTCACCAAAAAACACGGCACACACTGCATTACACATTCTCAGAAAAGTCCGCCCCTACACGTCACATACTTTCAGACAAAACCCATCACAAAACACGACACATGTCACATTTTTCACAAAATTTGTCCCTACATGGCAATTTTTTCTCACAATGTACACACATAAATAGCATAAGGTACAAAATACCAAAGCATGCATTTCAAAGAGAGGCACTTTATTTTTACAAATAAGAGCTAATCTCCACATTTTTGCACAAAAATCACATACGCACAATTTTTACATGCTCAATTTCAACAATTCATCGCGAATTTCACAAAAGGCATGGCAAACAACAAAAGCCCCAAATATGCGAAAAAACTAAAACCTAGTTCTAGCATACAACAATTCAAGCAAGGAATCAAGACGAAATTGATTTCTTACCTCCCCGACGTTCCTAGCTCGCCTAGTGTGCACCTCCGGATTCGAATACAACACATCCGGGTTTCTCGACGAAGGCACGAAGGAAGTGCAATTCCTTTGAAGTTCCGCCTTGCTTCGATCGCCTCTTGGCTCCATTGACGATGACCTCTCCTTGCTCTTTCCGCCATTGACAAGCAATTCAAGCTAAATGTGGAGGATTTTCTAAGAAATTTGGAGCAACAATGGAGTTTTCTCTCTCTCTCTCGGTGGTTCACGAACCGGAAGAAGAAGAATGGGAAACACTCTCGGTTGCCTTGCGGTCAAAACCTGGGAAATTAAAAAGCCACATTGGTCCGTACGGACCTCTTTGCAGAGGGAGAAGATTCGTACGGACCTTCTTGCAACATGAGGCCAAATTACTTCTTTGCCCTTATAATCTTTGCCCCTGGCTGTCCAAAGGCCTATTTCAGCAGATTCAATGCAGTTTGGTCCTTAGCCCAACAAAACCAACCCCGACCGTCATCGTAAGCCCGGATTTCGCCCATTAAACGGCAACGCAACCACCGGCCGTCATCGTAAGCCCGGATTTCGCCCACTAAACGGCAACACAAACGCCGGCCGTCATCATAAGCCCGGACCTCGCCCACTAAACGGTAAAACAAGCGCAAAAGGAGCCAACACCTCCAAGCACAAATCCCAAGGCACGAAACGCCTCCAAAATGCCAAACGGTGAATCAACCACCGGCCATCAAAGTAAGCCCGAAGTCACCTTCTCAGCGGACAAAGCCCCTACACGGACATATATCCTCAAAGATGAACACCGGCAGTCATCGTAAGTCCAACCTTTTCCCCAGCGGACAAAAATGTGAGGCATCCACACCTCTCACAATCGAAGCACAAGGCAGTCACGCCTCCGCCAACCGCAGTCAGAAGACGAATCAAGTCCTCATACATGACACACCCGCAGTCAGAAGACGAATCAAGTCCTCATACATGACATACCTCCAGCCCGGAAGGCTTTAAATCACTCAGTCCGGGAGACTGCATAAATCAGCCACATCACTACCCCCAGCCCGGAAGGCTTTAAACCACTCGGTCTGGAAGACCGTATAAACCTCGCAAATCACTACCCCCAGCCCGAAAGGCTTTAAACCACCCGATTCGAAAAATCGTAAAATTTCCATCTCAGGGCGCCACCACGTCCTCACAGTCGACCTCGGGGGTAACACGACACTTCAGGGCACCACCACGCCCGCATATACACACAATTTCGCGACCTCTGAACTACGACCAAGCTTGATTCCCTCTAGGGATACGTAGGAATCCTATCACAGGGTCCAGCCATTGACCTATACGGTCACCCAGGACGCCACCACGTCCTTACCATCGACCTATACGGTCACCCAGGAAGCCTCCACGTCCTTACCATCGATCTATACGGTCACCCAGGATGCCTCCACGTCCTTACCATCGACCTATACGGTCACCCAGGACGCCTTCACGTCCTTACCATCGACCTATACGGTCACCCAGGATGCCTCCACGTCCTTACCATCGACCTATACGGCCACCTGGAAGCCACCACGTCCTTACCATCGACCTATACGGTCACCCAGGACGCCACCACGTCCTTACCATCGACCTATACGGTCACCCAGGACGCCACCACGTCCTTACCATCGACCTATACGGTCACCCAGGACGCCACCACGTCCTTACCATCGACCTATACGGTCACTTAGGACGCATCCACATCCTTACCATCGACCTATACGGCCACCCAGACACATCCACGTCCTTACCATCGACCTATACGGTCACCCAGACGCCACCACGCCCTACCATCGACCTATACAGCCACCAGACGCCACCACGTCCTACCATCGACCTATACTGGCCACCCAGACGCCACCAAGTTCTTACCATCGACCTATACGGTCACCAGGACGCCACCACGTCCTTACCATCAACCTATACGGCCACCAGACGCCACCACGTCGCTTACCATCGACCTATACGGTCACCTGTGACGCCACCACATCCTTACCATCGACCTATACAGTCACCCAGACGCCTTCACGTTCCTTACCATCGACCTATACGGCCACCCAGACGCCACCACGTCCTACCATCGACCTATACGGTCACCCAGGACGCCTCCACGTCCTTACCATCGACCTATACGGTCACCCAGGACGCCACCACGTCCTTACCATCAACCTATACGGTCACCCAAGGCGCCACCACGTTCTTACCATTGACCTATACGGTCACCCAGGACGCCACCACGTCCTTATCATCAACCTATACGGTCACCCAGGATGCCACCACGTCCTTACCATCAACCTATACGGTCACCCAAGACGCCACCACGTCCTCATAGCCGACCCACACGGTCACCCTCAGGATACCATCACATCCACACACAGAGTTTCAGTTAGAGGACATCTCACGTCCTCGTACACAACAACACTCACCCCACCCACGAACTACGATCAGGCTTGATTCCCTCTAGGGATACGTAGGAATCCTATCACAGGGTCCAGCTAACTGACTTAAACGGTCACACAACAGGACACCGCCATGTCCTCATGCACCGACCTACATGGTCACTTCCTCTCCCTGCACGCGATCCAGATCAGGACCCTTATCTTATCGACGACCCCACTTCCTTCGTAAGTGACATCGTCGAGGTGCTTCTGTAAGTACCCCAATCTGGATCACCCTCTTCCGAGCACACGAGAAACACCGCAGACTCACACAAACGCAGTCTCGAATACCTATAACCCTCAAAAACCTCAAAACCACCAACCAAACCAAGGGAGGGACCTTTCTGGAACAAAAAGGAACAAAAGGACCTTTTAGGAATTCTGTAAAAATGCAAACATGGTCCGTACGGACCTCTTTGTTGCCATGATTACTGAATCCTCTTAAAGTCCAAGATATTCCCTCAAATCCCGGAAGTAATAATTACTTAGCTACATGGGAGGTCCGTACGGACCTTTATGCATGCATGTTGGTCCGTACGGGCCTTCTTGCTACCAGACACCATCATTGTTGAATCTCCTTAAAGTCCACTTATTCCCTCAAATCGAGGAAAACCAAAAACTTGGATTACCTGGAAGGTCCGTACGGACCTTCTTGCATAAAATCCATGGCTATAAATAGAGGGCTCCCCCTCCCTCATTTCACACATTTCCCTCTTCTCTCCTCTCCCCCAGCCTTCTGGCACCCCTCTAAGTCCTCTCGAGGCACTCCCGGCCCCTTTCGAATCCTTCCGAGGCCTTCCGAGCTCCCTTATGGTGCTTCGAAGCCTCTCCGAGCGCTCCCACGACGCTCCCGCGCTGTCCCGAGGCGCTCTCGAGGTACTCTGAGGTCCCTCATGGTACTCCGAGGCCTTGCCTGGTCTTTCCCGAGGTGTCCCGGCTCTTTTCAAGTCAAACCGGCGATTCCGGCCCACGCCGAACCTCTACCCGAGTGACCCCTGCCATCCCAACGCACGCCGAACCTCTGCCCGAGTGATCCCTGCGATCCCAACGCACGCTGAACCTCTGCCCGAATGATCCCTGCGATCCCAACTCACGCTGAAACTCTGTCCGCAGACAACCGGCTCATCCCGAAGCAATCCAGGTCCGTACCGAAACACTATTCTATCCTCAAACACTATTCCCCAGCGGAAGACAGACACGAACCAACATTGGTAAGGCTTCCTTCCTACACTATTTCAATACATTTCAATAAAGCAGTGTACAATGTAGACATCCAATACAACATGCATTTTTAAAAGCCCATACACATACACACAACAGTTAAAGAATATAAGGGGTACCGAAAGACTCGTTTTTACGAGGCAACTCGGGTGAGCTCTAATATTATAATATTCTCTTCCCGAGGAGTCATCTGACCTCCGAACTCAAAAATCTCATCACACAAAAACAGTTTATTTTTAAACTGATGCCCTTTTTCAATGTTTTGGGCTTAATAAAAACGGCGTGGCGACTCTACAAAGCGAAAACACAGCGAGACACCTCCAACCGCAAAACGGAATAAGCCAGATGCTGGGGCGCGATCGCGCTGCCGATCGGATCCGGGCGACTTACTGAAGCGACACACAATGCGAGATGCCGGGGCTCCGCGCGCGAGTTTGATCCGGGTAATTTCAGAGAGATAGCGGATTTTGTATCTAAATGTTTGTCTTGTCAACAAATCAAGGTCGAGCATCAGAGATTGTCGGGGCTACTTTAACCGTTAGATATTCCGGAGTGGAAATGGGAAGAAATTTCGATGGATTTTGTGACTGGTTTGGCTCCTACCGCGAAGAAAATGGATGCTATTTGGGTTATCGTTGATAGATTGACAAATTCGGCTCATTTTATACCAGTGTGTAAGTGCTCCAATTTGAGTTGTTAGCATTTTCGTTAGAAAATTAACGAAAGTCTTAACATTCCTAACATTTCTAACAATTCCTAACTTTTCTAACAAAACAAGGGTAAAGTAGGGATTGCTATTTAAGGTTAAACCAAGAAAAGAATCATAAAAAAGAAAAGAAATTGTAAAAACCCGAATTGGCAAGCTGAAAAACATAGCCAGTTTGAATATTTTCAAAAATATTCCTTGTGTCCAAAGCCTGGAGCAGCATTTAATGAACCAGGCACACCTTCAACCAGATCCGCGCGGATCAAATTGATTCTCCCAGTGGCCTATAAATTGAACCCTTCTCTCTCAGTTTACACAACACAATTCACTCACAGAAGCTATACTCTGGCGAAAAACAGAGAGAAAACAGTGGGAATCCTTAGATTGCCACCATTTTCTCTTGAGTCTTTCCCAATCTCACTCCAAACACTCTCAAATCATTCTTAAACATACACAAGCTCAAGCTTAAGTCAACCCTAAAGAGGAGGATTAGAGAGAAAACATAGAGGACTTAAGTGTTATCTACTTGTTTTCTCTTTGACCAACTCTATCATCAAACACTAAACACATTCAAATCTTGATACTCCTCAAGTCAAACTCCAAACCAAGGAAGATAGGGTTAAACCATCATTGGTAAACCCTCCTTCTCCTTACCCTAAAACTCCCTCATCCATGCATGCATCTCAAACTTTAAAGATGTAGTTTGTTCATCAAATTGTTGTTCATCTTTACTTGACCTAAAAATGTAGTCACCTTGGAATAAATTTCCATGGATGACCATTTAAAAGGTCCAAATTACTTCTTAATCACTTAAAAGTGTTTTTCCTCAAAATCATTCACTTAAAAGTGTTTTCCAAAAATCATTTTCATACATAAAATCTTCATTTTCAAAGTTAAAACCCCCCTTCCCAAGCAAATGAAGTGCTTTAAGTCCTAATGTACCCTAAGGATGGCTTGATATAGTAGATCACCACTAAAATGTCTAGTGATCACTAATCAAAGCCTAAGTAAATGGGGACAAGCATGGATGTAAAACCCCCTTTAAAATCACATTTTCCTTCAAGAACATCTTGCTGTCCAGTAGCATTGTTCTAAGACCTCAGTCCATTGTCTAATTAATATTTTGGACACAGAAGAACTTGGAATTTGGTGTTGATTACAAAATACTTTTTGTAGCCAACATCTATAGATTTCTAGACATATTTTTACTTTATTTTTTACGTGAGTACAACTCCCTTTTTCAAATTATTTTTCAAAGGTCAGTTCAACAGTCTCTGGAAATCCAGATTTCATACCTGTGATTTCCAGAAGGTTTTGGTCCATCAAATCATCTCCAAATGGAAAAGTCTTTTGCAGAAATCTTATTTAAGGTGTTTTGAACAACTTTCATTCTCGGACTTTCCCAGATTTTGAAGTTTTAAAGCTCTTAAATCCATTTTAATATCAAGTGTCCACTGCCTTTTTCATTCTGGCAAAATTGATTTCCAACTTCAAGGAGTCTTTTGAGTACCAAAACTCAACCATAAAATTACACCAAAAATCATGGGACTTGTTTAATGTCTACAAAGAGTTTCCAATTATTTTGTTTCTCAGTTTGAACTTATTTTGACCAAAACACACACACACACACACTCAAATGGTTTTTAAGCTTGGAAAACTCGTTTTACGAGGCATTCCGGGTGAACCCTAACGTTCTTCCCGGCGTGTAGCGTGACCTCCGAACCCAAATCTCTCATTTCGGGCATTTTTCAAAGTTTTGGCCCTTGAAACAAAAATGGCGTGGCGACTCCGTCTCCGTTTTGATTTTCAAAAAGAAAGGAAAAATCGGGTGGCATCATCACAGTGGCGACTCCGCTGGGGAAAACGTAAGTTTTATCTTTTCAAAAAAAAAAAAAGAGAAAAACTTTTGTGGGTCAAGCTTCCGTCCCGGCATTTGAAATCATTTGTACTGTGTGTGTGTTGGTTTTACACATTTCGTGTTGTTTTGGCCGCCTCGGAAAAGTCAAAATTTTGACTATCGGACCCGTTGCCTTGAATTATGTGCTTATGTGTTCATTTACTTTCAAAAAAAAATTTCCAAAAAAAAAGATTTTTCAAAAGAAAAAAATATTTTCAAAAAAAAATTCAAAAAAAAATTCAAAAAAAAAATTCAAAAAAAAAAATTTCAAAAAAAAAAAAAGATTTTCAAAAAAAAATCATTTTTTTGCATGCATCATTCTCTTTAAGACACATGTGAAAATTTCTATTTTACTCAGAAAAAGAAGATAGACTGCTTGCACACTACGCGCACTTGGCCTTACACTGCACACTACGTCCTTAACCCGGGAAAATCCAGTAGCAGCCTGTTTGGCCTTATTACGCCTCTCGGTGCGAGCACGGGACTACCCAAACATCCCATAGAGCCTCGTGTCGACCATGCACTTGTCCGTGACACACTTTGTTCGAGACCCGGTTGGTTTTTAGTCTGGTTTGTGTCATGCCCTGTCTGTGTATAGACCTTTCCTTTCAAGCCTTAGTCGGCCTACCAAGTTGATATCTTTCGGGCACCTAATTAGTCGAAGTCCTGCCGGTTTTCCGTCACGGACTTTGACCAGATATTGACTGGCGCCTTGACTTTGACTCTGACTGGCACAAATTATACACTGACTCCCAGCATGACACTGAGTCATCAAGGATTAACGATCATTCCATGTCTAATTACGACTTAACTGACGACGAGTCAAGATCAATTGTGGACATTTATCAGTCCAAACCATGCCGACTTTTTGTCGAGCCCTCGGACATGATCTTGACTTTGACGTCAGCTTTGTCCGTAATTTACATCGAATGCTCGTTAAGACTCGATTACCCACCAGACTTTAGGATCGTTTTTCTTTTCGGTCGGTGGGACCTGCTTGCCCTACGGAACCCTTGTTCGAGGTTACAGGTTGAGGGTCCGCAGGCGTAGTGATGGGGCCCACTGATCCAGGATCCAGAGTAGTTTGCGAAAAAGAAGAGCAATCTTTTCCAACCGATTAGGTTAATAAAACATGTTTTAAGTAAACTAGAACAAATAACTGCATGTTGCATGAGCCCAAAAGCCCAAACACCTACCCTCCTTCACTCCCAAATATCTGAACCCTCGTGTCTTTCCCCCCGCAGCTCCGCACAAAGCTTGGTTTCGAGCACCGGGTCACCGTTTGATCAGTTGGGAAGAGTCAAGCGCATCGTCAGCTTCATCGTTTGTTCCGACTCCGGGTTTCAGAATGTCTGTATCAGCTGGTAACGATGGGGACAACACCACTCCGCCTCCTAGGACTCCTCAAACAGAACAGCAATGGAATCAGTTAGCCGAACAGATGAGACTGCGAAAAGAAGCACAGCTGAAAAGCCTTATGGAGGCTATTAAGAGCCATGGTTTGGCCGCCAGCCTCAATCCTGATGGCACCTTCACCGTGGAAGAAGAGGAGGACCCCAATCCCAATCTTGGTCACCCCGACTACTCCAGGATGCCACCACCAACCTCCTACGGTACTGCTACCAGGACCCATGCTTCTCGGTCTCTGGGTCAGCCAGCTCCCCAACCACAGACCACTGGATCCATACAGCCTGACGGCACAAATCAGTTCGCAGTTCCTCAATGGGGGCAAAATCAGTACGTAATGTCTTCTCATGGTTGGGGTTACCTCGGAATGCCACAACATATTGGAATCCCACCTCAGTTTGGAACCGATCAATCCGGGCCTTCGCAGCAACAGTTCGAAGTGCCACAGCCACATTTTGGAATGCCCCCACAGTCTGGTTCAGGGCAACAGTCAGGAGCCCCTCCTTAGAATAATGCTAGCTCAGCCGCTCCTCACACAGATTTCACAAATCCATTTCTCACTCAGGCTTCGATGGGTTACCAAGCCTCCATCCCAGTTTCATCAGAATCACCAGGACCGCAGTACCCCCTGGTTATACACCATCGCCGCAGCCAGCCATGCAATTCAACAACCAGGGACATCAGCCCGCACTTAAGCCTACTTATGGGCCTCACTCCGGAAATCCAAGCTACCCGGCTACATCAGGACTGCCTTCACCCTCTTTGCCAGTTAAAAATCAACAGCAAGCCGCAAGGTTCTATCCCTTTGCCCAGGCTCCTACTCACACCCCTCCGGGTAATTTGGGCCAAGGACAGGTTTTCACCTACGTCCCCGGATCGGCCGTTCCTTCCACCAGTGTGCCGCCAGTGGTAACTCCTCTCTCCAGCTCAGTCACTGGTTTGAGCGCTATGGCTCCACCACAGGACCCTCACCTGGCCTGGTTCATGGAACAACACAATGAGATGAAAGCACAAATTGCTGAATTGACCGCTAAGAAAGCTGCCTTCCGGCCTGCGAACCCGGACTCCATTGTGCCCCTACCCCACAAGTTTGTGATGCCTAATTTGGACCTGTTTGATGGGACTGCATGCCCGAAAACTCACCTGGATACATACACTTTGGCAATGAAAGCTAAGGGATGCACAAACCAGCAGTTGGCCGACTACTTCAGTCTCTCTTTGAAGTCAGGGGCTTTGAAATGGTTCTTCCGCTTAAAACCCGAGGCCAGGGCCACATGGGACCAGATCACTAGTGCTTTCACAGAGAAGTACAAAGCTAACTTGGAATGGGAAACAAATAGAGTTGATCTGCAGACAACAAGGCAGTCCCGACGAGAACATCGGGGATTTTTACAAGCGTTGGAATTTGAAACTTAGCGAAATGGCAATTCCTCCCTCTGAAGAGGAACAGTTGGACATCTTCCAGTCATGCTTGAAGCCGCATTTGAGAACTTCCCTTAGCCACTTCCCCTACTCGGACTTACGAGCAATGAAATTTGAGAGGGCTTACAATCAACAGCAAGTTGTTGCACCTACTTACAGGTACAGGGTTGTTTCCTCCAACACTGCTCCTGCCCAGCCCAAAGGTAAAGAAGTAATTAGCTATGCGGGACAGGACTGTAACAATGTCACTCCCTTTGTTCCCAAGAAACCTGATGCGTCCAGATCCCGGCTCCAAGACTTGAGAAACTTTGGGATGCCTTTGTGTGATATCTTCAGAGGTTTGGTAAAAGAAGGTTTGCTTCGGCCTTTAGATAATTATCAGCCAAGAAACCCCAATGCTCCTTTGGATACCTCCAAGCATTGTGCCTTTTATCAGTACCATGGGCACCTGACAGACGATTGCGTCCCTTTGAAAAAGGCCATCCAAAGTTTGATTGAGCAAGGGAAGTTAGAGGTGCCTGAAGGGCCCAATACTATCAGTAACCCGTTCCCTAGAAATAACAACATGAGCGTCAACATGGTCGAGTTTGGTGATTCAAGACTTGCGGGCATAATGGAATTTGACTCGCCCTTTTGTGAGATCGATGAACCAGTCATCGCAGGCAATGAAAATGGCTGGATTGAGCAAGGGATTGCCAAAGAAATCCTGGTGGAAAGATCTGCAATAGCTCCCATCTCCAGCGTCGAAGAGTAGATGCATGGTCCAACAGCAAAGAGCGGCTAGACTAGGGGCTACCTATCTCTAAAATAGTCTTTTAAGTCAACCTTCGTAGGTTCTAGTACTTCTCTTTCACCTAAGTCCTTCCTGGACATTTGTCGTTGTAAGTCCATTTTGGACATAGTAGTTAAATGTCTAACTTTTATATAAGTTTTTTTTCTTTTCTTGCTAGACTCGAGACATCATCCTCGTCATTTCGTTGGGACTTACCAACTCCCCATCTTGCATCTCATATGCTCACATCATCCTCGTCATTTCGTTGCTCGATGAATTTGCACGGATCTTTTCTCATTTAGAGCTTAAGCAAGCAATGAGGACTTAATCTCAATTAGGTCATCCGGTAGGGATTGCGGTTGAAGCCTTTCACCCATAGAAAAGCCATTACCTCACCCTCACCAAACAATACCTTTCATTTCAAGATCGGCGTGTTTTGAAACCCTGTTTAGCCATCATTTTTGCTCCTTACTGAGAGAAGTCCAAGCAAGGCCAAGAAGTTAACTTCGAGAGTCGGCAATGCGCAAAATATCTTGAGCCATGAAGGAAGGACAAAGATAATCCTCAATTCCTCAGGAGGCTTTCCAAGTCAAAAATCAAAAATCAAAAAAAAAAAAAAAAAAAAAAAATGACCGTCGATCCTCACAATTCAGTAAAAAGTCCCCGACTCCTCAAGAAGCTCTCCAATGATCAAAAAGGAGCCCGAATTCTCGAAAGATTCGCAAAAGCTCTCGATAGCTTGGACTTCCTCTCACCATTACCTTAATCAATCCCAAGCCATCCTCTCGCTTTTAGAGGATATTCCCGTTACCATTACCCTCGCCTTTGGCCAAAGTCAAAATTTGACCTCTCATTCTTAGAGGCAATCAATCTTCCCCGCCATAGATTTCCCAAACACATCCCTGCAAGCCAACCTCTCATCTTTAGAGGTTCAGTCAGCAAAAGGCCCAGCCGATCTCTCACTTTAAAAGGTCATGACTTCCAAAATCACCCGACGGCTGATCGAAGCCCGGAAACCCAGCTACAGTCCCTACTGGATAATAATTTCATTCCAGTATCTTCAGGAGCTAAATCAAATTAATGCTTCATTGCTTGCTTAAATTGAAGCCAAATCCATCTCGGCTCAAATGATCCTCAATCAAAGATTGTGCAAATTCAATCCTTCCCTTCGACACTTCATGTGAGCATATTTCATTTCTCCTCCGCAAACACTTGCCGTGGATGTCCCACTAGGGCTCCGCATCCGTGTCTTTCATCGACACTCCAAGGGGACATGTTCTTCAACTCTCTAATTCCTAGAAAATCCTCAAAGGTCCTCAAAATCTCGAATTTTCACATTCATTCTCTCTTCAATCGGGTTAAGCCCGAACTACGGCGACCTGAGCTCCTCGTCAGGAGGGGAACGTAGGCAACCATCACTGGTCCGGTCGAAATCACAAACAAATCTCGAAAAATCCGGTCTCATCATAGGGCCGTCCCCATACACAAATCCTCTTTAACTCTCGATATTAGTTGACTTTCTCCTCGTGATTAATCAAAATATTTGTCCATATCAGAATTAGGGGTTGAATAACCCGAGCATTAACAAAGGGTTTTAAGCAGCTTTGTGATCATCACGAATAAGACAAGTTTTCAAATGTCTCGACAAGTCTTCTCTTTCTACATTTTAGGAAGATAGAGCCAAACACTGTTTTTCTGTCAGCAGGGGCTTCCATACACTTTTCCACACCTTGTTATGTTTATACTCTCTCAAAAGAGTCAAACCCAAAAGCAAGAGTGTCATACACAAATTCGGGAGACATTCCCACCTTTCAAAAAGATATGCCCCTGCACGTAAACATTTCCGAGTCTTGTCCAGTGACTGATTGACTAAGGTCTGAAAAGATGGGTGCCTCCTTTGTCTGCAATAAGACTACTCTGAATTTCTTCACGCTGGGGCTTTGCTAAGCGTTTCTCCCAGGTTCTCCTGTATCAGCTCTTCAAGCTGGGGCTTCTATAGACATCTTTGGGTCCACATTGGGTTCTTCACTACGAGATAGATTCGATCTTTATCGGATTATTTTCAGGATCGCTTTGCATTACCAATCAGATTGGGACTCTGCTAATTATGTCGGAATCACAACGAGGTTATGAGATTGGGGCTTCGCCAAGTCACTTCTTCAAAATATGGACTTTGCCTACTCAGTTATTCAAGCCGAGGCTTTGCCAAAGAAGGGATCTTTCCTCGCTTTAATAGGATTCGGGGGGCTTTGTCAAGCTGGTCCTTTGGACCTGAATTTTATCAAGTCACAAGAAAGGTCTAGTCACATCAACAACTAGATTTTCAGCTTCAGAACTTGGTACATAGCAGCTTCCCGTAGCATCGGAATTTAAGATCTGGGTTTCTTCCGGCATTAGCAATTTCATCAAATCATTCTCCGAACAAGGTTTCGGCCAAGTCACAGCTCACCCAAATGAAAGAAGTTTCACTCATATCGACGTACTCTAGAGCCTGTCGGCATCAGCTTCAAATGATCAAGATTGAGAGGGAAAATTTCAACCAAGACCCGGGATCCGAATCCAATCTCATCAAAATTGAGGTCCATGTGATACTATTAACAAAACCTCATTAACGACCGCTGTTTAAATCCTGATCGGGGGCTCCCACCCCCCACCAGCTCAAAGCTTGTCCCAAACATTCCACAACACATACAAACCCTCTCACCACATACATCCCCACAAAAATCTCCCCAGGGCTCATGTAGCATGCAAAACATGAATCAATAAAAAAAAAACTAAGCGATTGCGAATCATTTTTAGTTCCATGCATGCATCCATCATCATGAATGTCATATGTGCATTTGTCCCTCTACCAACAAATGTAGCAATTCAAGCACGAAAGACCAGTTTTCCATCACTACCCGAAGCCTCTCCGCAGCGAGAATGGTCTCCACCAAAGATGACCTCCAATGTCCACAAATGGATGAAGATGACCTCCAGCATCCCCATGTCTATAGCTTGGCAAAGACAAGCTCCGGCGTCTGCAACTTGGTAAAAACAACCCCCAACATTCACAAACATATGAAGACCGCCTCCAGTGTCTACAATTCGGTCAGGGACGCCAAGTTCTCAAATACAATTCGGTCAGAGACGCCAAGTTCTCAAATACAATTCGGTTAGAGACGCCAAGTTCTCAAATGCAAATCGGTTAGAGACGCCAAGTTCTCAAATGCAAATCGGTCAGGGACGTCAAGTTCTCAAATACAATTCGGTTAGAGACGCCAAGTTCTCAAATGCAAATCGGTCAGGGACGCCAAGTTCTCAAAATGCAAATCGGTCGGGGACGCCAAGTTCTCAAATGCAAATCGGTCAGAGACGCCAAGTTCTCAAAATGCAAATCGGTCAGGGACGCCAAGTTCTCAAAATACAATTCGGTCAGAGAAGCCAAGTTCTCAAATGCAAATCGGTCAGGGACGCCAAGTTCTCAAAATGCAAATCGGTCAGGGACGCCAAGTTCTCAAAATGCAAATCGGTCGGGGACGCCAAGTTCTCAAATGCAAATCGATCAGAGACGCCAAGTTCTCAAAATGAAAATCGGTCAGGGACGCCAAGTTCTCAAAATACAATTCGGTCAGAGACGCCAAGTTCTCAAATGCAAATCGGTCAGGGACACCAAGTTCTCAAATGCAAATTGGTCAGGGACGCCAAGTTCTCAAAATGCAAATCGGCCAGGGACGCCAAGTTCTCAAATGCAAATTGGTCAGGGACGCCAAGTTCTCAAAATGCAAATCGGTCAGGGACGCCAAGTTCTCAAATGCAATTCGATCAGAGACACCAAGTTCTCAAAGGCAAGTAGGTCATGGACGCCAAGTTTTCAAATGCCAATCGGTCAGAGGTACCTCACGCCCCTAAATGTCTCAACATCTCGATCAGATACATCAAGACTCTCAACACTATCAACTACCACACAGTCCCCGCGACTTGCTCTTCTGCAGGTAAGCACAGCAAAGGTACGTTAGTCCTTCAACATATCTCAAAATATGCATACATTCATAAATGTTGCATGATTACTCATGGATTTAGCTATCTCTATCTCCGTAAATAGCGACGTAAGCTTTAATTCCTTAAGGTGACAGCCTCCGAATTATCAAAAGGCCCAGTGGATTTCGAACTACGTCCAGACTTGATTCCCACTCGGGATACGTAGGTAGCCTACCATAGGTCCAGCCGCTTGACCAACACGGTCACCCTTTTCCCCGGTAATCATCGTAAGCTCGAATCTTCCCCAGCAAGAACGCCCTCAAATAGTCTCCCTCAGGTACAAAATCTTGATTTAGGGTCATACTCCTGAACTAAATCTCAACTTAGGTTCATACTCCTGAACTGAGTCCCCATTTAGGTTCATACTTCGGAACTAAACCTCAACTTAAGTTCATCCCCGACGAAAAACAACGGAATTCCGTCTCTTCCCTCATTTTCACCTCCGGCAGCAAACGTAAGACCGATCCCTTCAAATGAAGTCCACCAAAAGACTGTCTATCCCCTCAGAGTCCGTCCCCAATGAAAGGATACGAACATCGAAGGAAATCGTTTCAAAACAAGTTGATACCTCCAGATCACCCTTTGTCAAGGTCCGAGGCACCTAAGACGCTATCATCAAGGTTCGAGGCACCTAAGACGCCATCATCAAGGTTCGAGGCACCTAAGACGCCATCATCAAGGTTCGAGGCACCTAAGACGCCATCATCAAGGTTCGAGGCACCTAAGACGCCATCATCAAGGTTCGAGGCACCTAAGATGCCATCATCAAGGTTCGAGGCACCTAAGACGCCATCATCAAGGTTCGAGGCACCTAAGACGCCATCATCAAGGTTCGAGGCACCTACGCCATCATCAAGGCTCGAGGCACCTAAGGCGCTATTATCAAGGTTCGAGGCACCTAAGGCACCATCATCAAGGTTCGAGGCACCTAAGACGCCATCATCAAGGTTCGAGGCACCTAAGACGCCATCATCAAGGTTCGAGGCACCTAAGACGCCATCACCAAGGTTCGAGGCACCTAAGACGCCATCACCAAGATTCGAGGCACCTAAAACGCCATCATTAAGGTTCGAGGCACCTAAAACGCTATCACACACAACGCTAGGAAAGCGATAAATCGCAATCATCCCCTAATTCGATAAACCGAAATCATTACCAGGGCGACTTCCCAAAAATAGTCAAATCATAGGGTGACTTCCCAAAAATATTCAAATCATAGGGCGACTTCCCAAAAATAGTCAAATCATAGGGTGACTTCCCAAAAATAGTCAAATCATAGGGCGACTTCCCAAAAATAGTCAAATCATAGGGTGACTTCCCAAAAATAGTCAAATCATAGGGCGACTTCCCAAAAATAGTCAAATCATAGGGCGACTTCCCAAAAATAGTCAAATCATAGGGTGACTTCCCAAAAATAGTCACATCTTAGGGCGACTTTCCTAAAATAGTCCCTCTAGGGTCGACGTCTGAAGATAGTCGAAAGACCCGAACTACGATCGGCTTGATTCCTCTTAAGGATACGTAGGTAGCCTATCATTAGGTTCAGCCACTAGACCAAAATGGTCATTCCTTTCCCCAGCAGTGCGAATATACAACTCTAGCCATCAGACCAAAATGGTCATTCGTATCCCCAGCAGAGTTTCTTTCAGCAACCGACTGTAGAACTCACACACCAGGTTGACATCCTAAAATAGTCACTCCAGGGTCAAAGACCCGAACTACGGCCGGCTTGATTCCCATTCAGAATACGTAGGTAGCCTATCACCAGGTTCAGCCACTCGATCACTTGATCATCTTGTCAAATATGGAGCCTTACTCTTATCGACGACCCCGCTTCCTTCGAAAGCACCATCGCCGAGGGGCTACTGTAAGTGCTCCAATTTGAGTTGTTAGCATTTTCGTTAGAAAATTAACGAAAGTCTTAACATTCCTAACATTTTTAACAATTCCTAACTTTTCTAACAAAACAAGGGTAAAGTAGGGATTGCTATTTAAGGTTAAACCAAGAAAAGAATCTTAAAAAAGAAAAGAAATTGTAAAAACCCGAATTGGCAAGCTGAAAAACATAGCCAGTTTGAATATTTTTTAAAATATTCCTTGTGTCCAAAGCCTAGAGCAGCATTTAATGAACCAGGCACGCCTTCAACCAGATCCGCGCGGATCAAATTGATTCTCCCAGTGGCCTATAAATTGAACCCTCCTCTCTCAGTTTACACAACACAATTCACTCACAGAAGCTATACTCTGGCGAAAAACAGAGAGAAAACAGTGGGAATCCTTATATTGCCACCATTTTCTCTTGAGTCTTTCCCAATCTAACTCCAAACACTTTCAAATAATTCTTAAACATACACAAGCTCAAGCTTAAGTCAACCCTAAAGAGGAGGATTAGAGAGAAAACATAGAGGACTTAAGTGTTATCTACTTGTTTTCTCTTTGACCAACTCTATCATCAAACACTAAACACATTCAAATCTTGATACTCCTCAAGTCAAATCCAAACCAAGGAAGATAGGGTTAAACCATCATTGGTAAACCCTCCTTCTCCTTATCCTAAAACTCCCTCATCCATGCATGCATCTCAAACTTTAAAGATGTAGTTTGTTCATCAAATTGTTGTTCATCTTTACTTGACCTAAAAATGTAGTCACCTTGGAATAAATTTCCATGGATGACCATTTAAAAGGTCCAAATTACTTCTTACTCACTTAAAAGTGTTTTTCCTCAAAATCATTCACTTAAAAGTGTTTTTCAAAAATCATTTTCATACATAAAATCTTCATTTTCAAGGTTAAAACTCCCCTTCCCAAGCAAATGAAGTGCTTTAAGTACTAATGTACCCTAAGGATGGCTTGATATAGTAGATCACCACTAAAATGTCTAGTGATCACTAATCAAAGCCTAAAGAAATGGGGACAAGCATGGATGCAAAACCCCCTTTAAAATCACATTTTCCTTCAAGAACATCTTGTTGTCCAGTAGCATTGTTCTAAGACCTCAGTCCATTGTCTAATTAATATTTTGGACACAGATGAACTTGGAATTTGGTGTTGACTACAAAATACTTTTTGTAGCCAACATCTATAGATTTCCAGACATATTTTTACTTTATTTTTTACGTGAGTACAACTCCATTTTTCAAATTATTTTTCAAAGGTCAGTTCAACAGTCTCTGGAAATCCAGATTTCATACCTGTGATTTCCAGAAGGTTTTGGTCCATCAAATCATCTCCAAATGGAAAAGTCTTTTGCAGAAATCTTATTTAAGGTGTTTTGAACAACTTTCATTCTCGGACTTTCCTAGATTTTGAAGTTTTAAAGCTCTTAAATCCATTTTAATATCAAGTGTCCACTGCCTTTTTCATTCTGGCAGAATTGATTTCCAACTTCAAGGAGTCTTTTGAGTACCAAAACTCAACCATAAAATTACACCAAAAATCATGGGACTTGTTTAATGTCTTACAAAGAGTTTCCAATTTTTTAGTTTCTCAGTTTGAACTTATTTTGACCAAAACACACACACACACACACATACACACACACACTCAAATGGTTTTTAAGCTTGGAAGACTCGTTTTACGAGGCATTCCGGGTGAACCCTAACGTTCTTCCCGGCGTGTAGCGTGACCTCCGAACCCAAATCTCTCATTTCGGGCATTTTTCAAAGTTTTGGCCCTTAAAACAAAAATGGCGTGGCGACTCCGTCTCCGTTTTGATTTTCAAAAAGAAAGGAAAAATCGGGTTGGCATCATCACACGGTGTCAACAAAGTACTTGATGAAGAGGTTAGCTCAATTATATATGAGGGAGATTGTTAGACTTCACGGAGTTTCAGTTAGTATTATTTCCGATAGAGATCCGAGATTCACTTCGAGATTTTGGAAGGCGTTGCAAGAAGCTTTGGGTTCTAAATTATGTTTTAGCACGGCGTTTCATCCTCAAACAGATGGTCAGACCGAGAGAACCATTCAGATACTTGAGGATATGTTGTGGGCTTGTGTGATGGATTTTCAGTTGTCTTGGGAAGATCACCAATCGTTGGTTGAGTTTCCTTACAACAATAGCTACCAGTCTAGCATTGAGATGACCCCGTATGAGGCGTTGTATGGAAGAATCATACAATCGAGGAAGCAACGTGGGAGCTAGAGTCGGAGATGAGAGAAAAATATATTTGGTTGTTTGAGCGTGCAAGTAAGTCCATTTAAAATTCGGGGTGAATTTTCTTTAAGGGGGAGTGAGTGTCACGACCCTCATATTAGGCATCATTTTAGCACACGTTGAGCACGCGGGGTTGGGGTAGTAGTATATCATTTTATGCATTTTATGCTATTTGTTGGCTTTATGTGTTCAATTCTATACTTTGATGATTTATGTGAAGTTTAGGATGGCTATGAATTAACTTTAATGATTTAGGGCCTAAATGGAATAAATATAAATTGTTGTGGTGAAAGTAGAATATTTGAAATTTTTAATCAAATGATTATAAAATGTTGAGGTGCTTTTGTGTCAAGGGTGAAAGTGTAAGGTTGTTAAGTTATTGTAAAATAAGAGTGGAAGGAGCTTATGTGAAAATAGTTGAAAGTCACCCTTTGTTTAATTCCCATGGATAAGTCATTTAACTATACCTTCATCCTTATTTCCTCTGTGAGAAGAAAGAAAGACCCAAACCCTAGACATTTCCTTCCAAAAATTCTTGACACTTCATTTCCTTTTCGTTTTTAAATCCGATCGCATATTATTGTTCGTGGCGCCGAGGGGAGCGCATCTATCCGGAAAAAGAATTATTTTATTTTGCATTATTATGGTAAGTTATTATGACTTCCTTCATTTTATTGATCATTCAAGGTTAAAATGAGATATTGGTGTTATATAAATTGTTTTGGTATTTTTGATATATGTTCTTTGAGCTAGAATGGTAATTGAAGGAGTTAAAAGGTACTTGGTGATTGTCTTGGGGTATAGGTGTAAAGGATAGTAACAAATTGGAACTAAATGTTGAAGAAATGGTTATAGGTTGGTGCATGGATAATTTAGCCTTGTTTCTTGAGTCAAAATAGTTGTAGCAGGATGTTAATGCATTATACTTGGATTGGAATGAGTATGGGATGGTTTGGTAGGAGTTATGGTGATGTTTGGTACATGTTTTATGACTTCAAAAACAAAGGAACTGATTAGATAGCAAAGGGAAATTGGTTGCCGATGTTTTTCAGCCCTGTTTCTGATTTCTGGGCAAGGGCACGAGTTGTGCCCTGGGGTACGAGTCGTGCCTTGCTGTCGTGCCTTGTCGTGCTCAATGGGGGACGACTGAATCTGTGGGGGTGTCAATGGGGCACGAGTCGTGCCTTGCCCTGCCACCTCTGAACCATTTTCAAGCATTATAAACCTAATCTACATAGTATATAATTGAACCCTCTTTAACTATAATTGAAGTACAACACTTTAGCTATACAATGATGTCTTACTTGGTTAAAATGGATTTGTGAAAGTGGTTTAAATATTTTCGGAAAATGGTTGGTAGGCTTGATTTGCACCTTAATCAAAGTTATCCAAACTTAGTAAATTGAACTTGAACATTTATAGAGGTTATGAATTGTTGTATATTGAGTATCTAGGGCTTGTTGATTATACATTGTGGCCTTACTTGATCTCATATTCATGATTGGGGATATAAATAGTGTATGAAATGTATGTTGCACTATGTTATTGATTTAAACATGACTATGAATGCCATGTTGTTATTTTCATATCCCTTTGGTGGATTTCTTTTCAAGTAACTATTATGTGCTTGAACTTGTGTTAATTAGCTGATGTTTAGGGGTATAACGGAATACGATCATTTATGGAAATTGTTCTATAGTGTGATCGAATTACGTTATACCTGTGATTGTCCCCTTCTGTGGCCACAGACTGGGGTTATAGCATCTGTATTGAGCCAAAAGCCTTACAGAGTTGCTAGAATCTTATATGGTTCCCTGAAAAACGGGTCTTATAAGATGTGAATATGCCTAAGAAGTTCACAAATGAGTGGATTTTTATCTCCCAATGTTGTACGACTTATTGTTCAGACGGGAAAAGGTAACCAAGGTAACGTAAGGTGTTTACGGCTTTTCCAATGTGTTATATGCACCTTGTTATGTGTTGCATCTTACTTGGCATATTGTTGCATTCATAATAGCTTATTGAGATTTATTCTCACCCTTCTCCCTTTAATGTTTTAGATCGAATTGAGACAGGAGGACCCGGCCAGTGAGGACGAAAAGGAGTTTGTACGTGTCTTTTGGGTTGTTGGGTATGTATATGTCTTAGATGGGAATTGTAGTGGTATTTTGGTTTAACTCCTTTGTGGAGTTTGTATATAAACAACTTTGTTTAAATTTTCATTTGTGAACTTTTGTAACTAAAACAGGTTGACTACTTTCCAAGTTTGTTTATGACTTCCTCCAAGTGGAGATGTTTAAAGTTAGTTTTCTAATGGGAATGTTAACGTTGGTTTTATTTTCAAGTTATGTTAAAGTTTTTTTAAATTTAGGTGGTCTTTGTTTAGTAAGGGGACACTCCCGCTCGGGGCACGTGTTAGGTTCCGGGTCGGGGTCCCCACATGTTAGCCACTTCTTCTTCATCCTCACTATCACTAAGGATAGCAGTTAATTTCGTTCCCTTTTTTTTAAGTGTGTTAGCACACTCATTGGCATAGTGACCAAAGCCACGACATGCCCTACATTGTACAGAATCAGAGGATTTTTTACTGTCAAAGTTTGGCTTTTTAAATCCATTCTCAGTGCTAGGTTTTGGCTTTTCAGCAGCACTGAGAGCAGGTCTATTGGGGAACTTACTCATTCTCTTGTTCTTTAACATAGAACTGATCTTTTTGGAGATAAGTGCCACATCCTCTTCCTCAAAATTAGACTTGTCAATTTCAGAGGATAGTTCCACAAGTTCTATTGGAACAGCAGCAGCACTTTTAAGGGCAAGGCTTATGGACTTATTCTTTTTCTGAGCTTCAAGATTTAGCTCAAACACAGTCAAAATTCCTACAATTTTATCTAAGCATACAATGTTGGTGTCATTGGTTTCTTCTATCACAGCCACTTTTATATTGAACCTCTCAGGTAAGGTTCTTAAAATCTTACTCACAAGTCTTGCATTTGAGATAGATTCTCCCAGACTTGTACATTCATTTGAAATTTCATGGATTTTTGCAGCATAGGAGACTATGTCTTCAGTTTCTTCCATTCGAAGTATTTCAAACCTATCCATTAAGATTCTAAGCATAGTAGCCTTTACACTTGGAATCCCCTCACATTGCATTTGTAAGATATCTCAAGCTGCTTTAGCAACACTTTCATTAGTGATGAGTTTGTAAATATTTCCAGAAACATGGCTGGAAATAGCACCCATTGCTTTCGAATTATAATTAGCAGCATGAATTTCATCAAGAGTCCACCTTTCTTCAGGTTTCCTCTCAAAAATAGAATCACCAGTTCCAGACTCAGGCCTTTTCTCCACAGTAGAATGTTTCCAGGCCACAAGGATACACATCCAAGCCCTTTCATCAATACCTTTGATGTAATTACGCATCTTAGACTTCCAAAGAGAATAATTTGTGCCATCCAAGACAGGAGGCCTGTTTTGATGATTTTGGCATTCCATTATGACTACACTTTCTGGATCAACACTCAGTAATATTTCGAGAGTTGGCTCTGATACCAATTGAAAGTTTCGTGTAGCTAGAAAGCTTCAAACAACTCAACAGTTCACGGATGTGAGTACAGATGTGTCTCACAACTGTCCACACATCCACAAATAATGCAGCGGAATAAAATAATAAAACAAGAATTATATACGTTCACTGGTCTGGAAACCAGCAAACTAGGCTTACGCAAAAAAACTTTTCACTATTAAAACTTTTGTTGCTTACAAAAATACGAATAAGTGAAAACTAAATGACGAAAATACTAAACAAGTTCTAATCACCTTCTATGAAGAACAGACTCTCTTTCCCAAGTAGACTCTATTCCAATTAGAAGTAAAACAAAGAACTTGACAAAAACCTAGATGTGAGTTCGAATGTATGTCACAACCTTCACTCACAACCTAAATTGACAATGTTGAAAACCGTGAATGACAAAGTATTTTTCTCTCTAAAAAACATGTCTTCTTTTGTGCTGGTCTCTTTGTATTTATATGCACCTTGAGAAGATCTTCACGCAATCAACAGCTTTCCTTTTGTGAGTTTCCAAATTCTACAAGAAAACATAAAGCACACTCACAAGGAAATATCTTTTATTAGTAGGTTAGTCATAATATAAATATAAGTACATAAATAAAAGATATTTACAATATTAACAACTATATAAATCTTTCATGAAAGTCTCAAAATCAACTTACCATTTTTGATATTGATTCGAAATAAGAAAACACATTGTTTGCTAAAAGTCACTCTTTCAGTAAGTATAAAGAGTGTCAGTGCATGTATTATTAAGTGTCATTGTAAAAAAGTGTTGATGTTAGAGTAAAAAAATGTCAGCATTAGTGTAAAAAAATGCAGTGTGAAAAGTGATATTGGATGTATTATTAAGAGCCATTATAAAATAGTGCCAATGAGTAAAAAAGTGTCAGTTTTAGTATAAAAAAGTGCCTGTGAAAAAGAGTGTCAGTAAATGTATTATTAATTGACAATGTAAAAATGATTTTTTCTTAATTTTAGAAATAAACTAGTTGTTTATAAAATCAACTCTTTTAAAGAAATCCATATATGAGATTTTTTGGTAAAAAAGTTTTTTTATAGAGACTAAAAATGATGAGAACTTTTGTTGGGCAAGGGGAATTGGACTATGGTTAGTTATTTAGTTTCTATATACCTTTACTAACCGAGCAACCTAAATATATACTCCCTTCGTCCCGCTAATATTAGCACACTTTTCTTTTTGGGCGTCCCGCTAATATTCGCACACTTTCAAAAAGGAAACTTTATATTAATAAAATATTCACCCAACCCCACTCATTCTCTCTCCTACATTATTTTAATACTCACAACACCATTATAATTTATTACACCCTCCACTCATTCTCTCTCCACTCATTCTTTTACACTCACAATATTTTATTAAAATATCATATTCCTTAATTCCCGCGCAAACAGTGTTTGTGCTAATATTAGCGGGGCGGAGGGAGTATTAAATTGGCGTACAGTTAAATATATCTTTATAAATTAGAGGTTAAAAATTTAATTTTTTAAAAGAAATCAGTGGGTGCCGTCGAACCCACTCATAACAAGATGGGTCTGTCTCTGGGTTTACACCTCATATTCACTTCTCCTTCCACTTCCTCCCATACGAAAATATATAAAATGGTTCTTAAACAGAAATTAAAGAGAATATATAATGGAGGAATTGTTATAATTATAAAAAGTGAGGTAGAAGAGCAAATGGTAGGAAATTAAGTAGATAGCTATTGTAAGTATAATAAGTGGTCCAATAAATAAAAAATATTAAAAAATTATTTTAAAAGGGTGTTTTTTAAATGGGATATCCAAATTGAAATGAGTTGGTCTTATAAAAAATGCATCTTTTTCTAAGCTTAAGAAAAAATCATTTTTACATTGACACTTAATAATACATGCACCGACATTTTTTTATACTAATACTGACACTTTTTTATCCTACACTGACACTCTTTATACTGATACTTAATATACATGCACTGGCACTCTTTACACTAGCACTTTGTTACACTAATACTGACACTTTGTTACACTAACACTGACACTTTTTTACACTGGCACTTAATATACATGCACTGACACTCTTTACACTAGCACTTTGTTACACTAACCCTAACACGTTTTTACACTGGCACTTTGTTACACTAACACTGACACTAGCGAAAGAAACAAAACACGTTTTTTATAAGCTTAAGGAAAATGCGTATTTTGTAAAATTTTGACAATTGAAATTTTGTTTATTTTGAAGTGTGACGGAGAGAGAGAGAGAGAGAGAGAGAGAGAGAGAGTATACCATACTCTTTCTCTATGCCTTACCATCTTTTATGGACATGGTCTTTATAGGTGGCCCCTTTTATGTTATTTCAACATTTCCAAACAAATTCCATTATCCTAGGCAGGCATGTCACCCTAGTCTAAAAAACACACAGGAGTTGAGTTTACATACTCCCTCATTCCTCCGTTCCACGTGAATGCAAATTTATTTCCATTTTGGTCCATTCCACATAAATGCAAACTGTTTAAAATGGAAACAAATTTATTATTTTATATTCACCCTATCCCACCCACTCATTCTCTCTCTTCATTTTTCATCATACAATTTATTCAACCAACCTACTATTAACTCCACTCATTCTCTCTCTTCATTTCCTATCACACATTTTCATTATCTTAATAATATTTCTTAGTTATTGTGCCCAAAAAAATGGTTTGCAATCATGTGGGGCGGAGGGAGTATACAATTATCGTAATCCTATTAATTAATTAGTTTATGTTATTGCAAGAATATATTTATCGATTTAGTTCCTTAAAGAAGTGGATAAATGTTTGCTCATCATGATTCATAAGGTGCTTCCACACACAGTTTTGTTCGTTTGGCATCAAATACTAATTGTTGGTTCGAATCGAATAAAAAATATCATAGCTTAACTTCTTTTTTTCCAACTTTTTCCTTCAATTAAGTTGAATTTGATAAAATTAAATTAATTATCTTTGTATTTTTTTTAAAAAAAAAATTGTGAAAGATTCAAATTTCATATCTTTCATTTTAGGTAAGGATACATATCACCTCATCATATCAATCACATATTAGTCACCCAAATACATAGTAATCATTTTGTGTGAAACGATCACATTTCATCTTTAGCTGAACGTAGTCAATCATTAGAAGTCGTATAAATATGTATATTGTACAAAGGTTGTAAATATATGAAAATATAGCTTCACAACATTACTGGCTCTCGTATTTTCATGGTATCAGAGCGGGTAACGCTCTAACGCTTCCGCATATCTTAAACAACCTTCTTCTCCCATAACCATGACTAACGACGTCGAGACCAAAGTAGAAGGCAGTGGCACTGCCGGAGTCAAGTTTAACGTACGTAGTGTCTCCCTTCTTCATCTTCGCTTCAGACAACCCTAACACTGTTTTCATTAGTGACTTCCTTCGAGATGGAAACTACGCAGATTGGGTGGACATAACGCTCTCTTTGCGAAGAACACATTTGGGTTCGGGGATGGCACGATCTCGGTTCTAGGCAAAGGCACGACAGAATAGGCACTTTGGAGGCATTGCAATGCAATGGTGAAGGGATGGCTAAATAGTGCCATGGAGAAAGAAATATGACGTAGTGAAACATGCGAAAACAACACAAGAAATTTGGGAGGACTTGTAGGAACGTTTTGGGACTGAAAGTGCGCCAAGGGCATACGAACTAAAGCGCGCTATTACCATGACAAGGCAAGAAAGTCTCTCTGTGTCCGCATACTACACTAAACTAAAGGGGTTGTGGGATGAGATCCAGTCCATTGCTCCATTGTCGAGGTGCAAGTGCAACGGTTGTACGTGTGACATATCAAAGAAACTCGTCGAAATGAGAGAGAAGTAGCACCTATATGAATTTCTTATGAGTTTGGAGGCAAGCTTTGGGACAATTAAAACCCAAATCTTAAGCATGAAGTCAGGGGTCAGTTTGGGGACAGCCTATCACCTTGTTTTCGAAGACGAGAAACCAAATAAATTAGCTTAGCCGAGAAGATGACAGTGGAGCCTGTGGCCTTTCAGGCACACACCAGTAAGCGACCGAATAGAGAGGAAGAGAAGATGATGCAGAAAGAAAAACCTAAGTGCACACATTGTGGAAAATTTTACAACACCGTTGAAAATTGCTACGAGATTGTAGGGTATCCAGAAGGACAAAAGAACGGTGAAAGAGATGTAAAGACAAGTGATGGCCAAAAAGCAAAAGGGGGCTGGGAAAACGGCAGCACATCTCGCTGCAGGAAGCAACAGTCCAATACCCAGGTTTACAGGTGAAAAATACAAGCAATTGATTCAGTTTTTCTTGGAGAAAACAGATGGAGAGCAGAAACCTCCACCCACGACAAATAGGCTGGTTAGCTAAAGAATGTAAACAATTGGATTATTGACTTAATTAGGAGTAAGCGAGCACATAACTTGTGATGGCTCAATATTGGTGAATCAGATCAAGACAAGAACAGAGGCACCAGTCAAAATTCCCAATGGTGATGTCATATCAGTCAAGGGCATTGGCGATTCAAAGTTGCCAAACGGATTAAAAATCCACCATGTTTTAAATATGTCATCTTTTAAATGCAACTTGTTATCTGTTAGTAGGCTCACAAAGGACTTGAATTGTGCCATGATCTTCTTCCCCGATTTTTGTGTGATGCATGACTTAACTTTGAGGACATTGATTGGGATGCGTATACACAACAATGGTCTATATCACCTGAAGCCAATAGCAAGAGAACGTGCGGTGATGGCAGCTACAGTTGACATACGAGTATGGCATAAAAGATTGGGACATGTTGCAGTTTTAAATTCTTAGTTTTTTAGTAATAATAGTAATCTTACATTGTGACTTATGTATTCGAGCCAAAATGACAAGACTTCCCTTTCCGATTAGTAATATTCAAACTAAATCTTTTTTGATCTCATACATTGTGTCATTTGAGGCGGTTATAAAACCCCTTCTTTTTCAGGTGCTCATTATTTTTTTACCATTGTCGATGATTTTAGTCAAGGAGTATGGGTTTTTTTATGAAACATAAATATGAGGTGCATCACTATCTCACAATAATATGGTGGGTACACAATTTGAAAGAAAAGTGAAACGCATTCGAAGTGATAATGGTTGTGAATTTCAATCACTACTAATGCTAGAATATTATGTCAAAAATGGGATTTTTCTTAAGACGTCTTGCACCGACACCCCACAACAAAATGGGGTTGTCGAACGTAAGCATCGTCACGTTTTAGAGATGGCTAGGACATTACGTTTTGAGGTGGGATTGCCAAAGAAATTTTGGGGGGAATGTGTTTTAACTGCCGCCTATATCATCAACCGTTTACCCTCCAAGGTTTTAAAAAATACAACTCCTTATGAAATTTTACTTCGAAAGAGACCTTACTTCGATCACCTTCGAACTTTTGGTTGTTTGGTTTATGCCAAGAATAATAAGAAAGGGGGAGATAAATTTGACGTAAGGGGAAGGCCTTATATTTTTGTTGGGTACCCATATTCTCAAAAGGGATATAGAGTTTTTGACCTAGAGTCTAAAGAGATTTACACCTCACGGGATGTTAAGTTCATAGTAAATGTGTTTCCTTTTAAGGTGTTTGGTTTAAAAGAAAAGTTGAATCATTTGGAAAAAGAAAGGGATAGTGCATAGGAAAGTTAAATACTACTTTAGTTCTCAACCTATTCAACCTTTTTCCTTTTCGTCACTAAGTCATTTTTTTTCCTTTTGCCCCTCATGGTACGTTTTTAATGGAGCATGTAGTCCTTACGTCTGTTGACCGTTTAAAACTCCGTTAAAACATACTGATGTGGCATTTTTATCCTACATGGCGAGTTAAATAAGTGACTCAGATCACACGCACGCTTCACGTGTTGCATAATGGCGGGAGTTTTCCCTCCAACAATGACTTATACACATTTCATCAAAGAAAAGAAAAATCCCCAAATTCATCTTTTCGTCTGGTTCATGAGAGAGAGTGAAATCAAACAAAGTCGAAGGCTGAATCAGAGTATAATTAAGTGAGTGTTTTTTATTTTGCTCATTTTTGTCAAGAATTTTACATAATGTTAGAGTTTATTTAGAAATTGATAAATCTAGGGTTTGGTCATTACTGTGTAGGGTTTGTTCTTGAAGATCGAAGGACATTGTCTTCGTATACACTGGGCGATGAAATCTAAGGTTATGAAGTAAGTATTCGTTAACATAAAATTGATTAATTTTGGGTTTTTGTGTTTACCTATTTACATTTGGGTTTTAATTTTGTGTTTAATATTGTGTTTATGTTATTACAGTATCCCTTCTGATGATGAAAGTCGTTCAACTGAGGCAAAAAAGGAAAATTTTATAACTAAAATAGACAGGTATGTTGACATCCTTATACACCATAGAGGGGAGTTGGTTGATTATCCTGAGAAAAATTATGTTGGAAGGGAAATTACAAGGATTGAAGGGGTTGATTCCTACTATATATTTTTCCACTCTTTGTGAAAGGTAGTAAAGGACTTGGGGTATATGTGTAGTGAAAAATTGTACTATTCAATTTCTGGATTAAATTTGAAGGTAAGTTATATATGCAATTAATATTGACTCTGACGTTACTGAGGCATTTGAGCTTGCAAAAGATAAATAGAGAATTTCATATTTATGTCAAATATATTATTGATGAGTGTGTAGAAGAGCCTGAGGCACTGTTATTGTCATATCCGGATGGTACACAAAATGAGAATGATAATGTTGATAAAGCAAATGATGGTGCTAATGGTGGTTAAGATAATGTGAATGAGGTGAATGGAGAGAATGTGAATGAAGTGAATGGAGAGAATGAGAATGAGTGGTGGGTTAACACGAAGATGAGATTGATTACATTGTAAGTCAGACCCAAAAGTTGAAGGAAAAGGTGATGGATGAGAATGAATGTGTGTCAGAGAGTGATAGTTTGGAGGGAGCTGAAGCAATGACTGATGATGAAGAATATATAGCCAATAGGCATGTTGCAGAAGAAACAAGGAGAAAGAAAGATGCTCAAATTATTGTTGAAAATGAAAATGGGAATGATGGGATGCTATAGATGATGGGGATGATGGAGATGATGAGTATGATGGGGGTGAGAATAAGTTTGAGAGTGAGCATGAAAATGGTAATGAGAATGAGATTGGGAATGAACATCAAACTGTTAATGAGAATGAGAATGAGAATGAGAATGAGAATGAGAGTGAATATCATAATATTAATGAGGATGCAAATCAAAATGATCCAAACTTATTCGACTTTGAGATTGGGGGTGAGTTCAATAAATGGAATAGTGATTAAGGGGATAAATATGTTAGTGATTGTGATCCTAAGAGTAGCAGTGATGATGAGGGTTGGCTTCAGATTAAAAAACACAAAAAGAAAGTGGAAATCAAGTTCAATACCAATATTGATATCAAAGTATTTGATTTCTGTGTTGATATGATATTTGATAACCCAATGCAACTAAATGATCAAATTAGGGCTTACTATGCATAAGGTGGGTATGCAATATGGTTCAACAAAAATGACAAACGAAGGATACAAGCAAAGTGTGTAGGCTGCCCTTGGGATTTATGGGCTAGTTATGAGGGGCAAGATGCAACATTCAAGATAAAATCATATCAGAAGACTCACAGATGTTCAAATAACTTGCATGTCAGAACAGTCAATTCTAAATGATTGGCCAAAATATTTGGTGATGATATCAGGGCTAGTCCTTATACGAAATTGGTTGACATAAAGAAAATGGTGAAAAAAAAAAGATTGGCCAGGATGTGATTCTAAATATGTGTTAGGAGACAAAAATAAGGGCATTATAAGCAGTAAAGCAGTCAATGATTGAACACTATTCAAAACTTTGGAATTATGTTGAGGAGCTTGCTAGATCTATTCCAGGAAGTAAAATTGTTTTGAAAGGAACAGATGAGGAATGGGTTAGGCCTCAACAATTTAGAAGGAATTACATTTGTTTCAGTGATGTTAGGAAATGGTTTGTGGATGGTTGCAGAAAGTTTGTGGGTGTTGATGGATGTTCTTTAAAGATATGGATAAAGGGTGAATTATTGATTGCAATGGGGAGGGATGGAAATAATCAGATGTACCCAATAGCTTGGCCAGTTATTGAAAAGGAAGATCAGCATATTTGGGGATGGTTTCTTAATCTACTTAATAGGGATATTTCCATTGGAGATGGAATATGATGGACAATAATGAGTGATCAACAGAAGGTAACATCCTTTCTTAATTTGTTTTAATTGTTGTAACTATTTCACTTGTTTTAATTTATTCTTTTTACTTGTTTTAACTATTTCACTTGTTTTAATTTGTTTTAATGATGCAGGGATTAGAAGTTGTTGTGAAAAACTTGTTTCCAGATATCCACCACAGGAATTGTGCTAGGCATATCTATGCCAACTTCAGAAAAAGGGGGCTCACTGGTGTAAATTTTCAAAAGTATTTTTGGGGTGTAACAAAAAGTACAACAAATGAGTTCTATAAGAAGAATATGGAGAAAATCAAGGCAATATCATCTTATGCTTACAACCATTTGATGGAGAGGGATCCAAGTAGTAGGTGGAGTAAGGCCTTTTTCCCCAATGATTGCACTTGTGGTTCTGTTGACAATAATATATGTGAGTCTTTTGATTTCTGGATTTTGGAAGCAATGTTCAAGCCATTGTTATCTATGTTAGAGGATATTAGATAACAAGTGATGGTGAGGATGAGAAACAAGAGAGATTACATGGTTAAGAGGATGAGTGAGGGTAGAAAGTTTGGACAAAAAATTTATGAAAAATTAGAAAACTCTATAACTAAGTCTAGGGATTGTCATGCATTATGGAATGGTGAGTCAGTGTTTGAGGTTGGAGGTACAATAGGGGGGACAACTATTGACCTTAAGAATTGGGCATGCAGTTATAGGCAATGGCAGCTATGTGGAATCCCTTGCTGTCATGCAATTTCTGCTATTACACTCATGAGAGAGAACCCTGAGAACATCTATCATTGCTTGAAGGGTGAAACATACCTCAAGTGTTATAGTACTATGCTGAAGCCTTTAAATGGCTTCTCCATGTGGCTACACTCTGATAAACCAGCCATGATGCCTCCACCAATAAGAGTCCTGAAAGGGACACCTAAATGGAATAGAAGAAAAGATGTATTACAGGGTGGAAAGGCAAAAAGGAAAGGCAATAGAGGAGGAAGAGCATGTAGTTGAAGAGGATTCTTATAAAAAGTGAAGAGTTTAAGGAAGGGGATGAAAATGACTTGCAGAATCTTCAAGAAAGAAGGCAATAACAGTAGAACATGTACAGAGAAGCCACCAACAAATGAAAATCAAGAACAAACAACTGTGAGTGATGTGTTTATCAATAATAATATTTTAATTTCCATTTTACTTACTAACATATTAACTATTTTTCCTTTGTAAATGAAGAAGAGAGGAGGGAATGCTTCTGGATTTGGATCCAAAACCAAAACAGGGAGAATGGAAGAAGTTTTAAGTAAATAAATTCATAATGGATTGTACTCTACTTTTATCAATAGTAGATCTGATATATTTTTTTCCAGCAAGGTGGGCCAAGTAATGTGAATAGAAGTGAGTGGATAGGACAAACTTCTGGAAATGGTCAAAGTGGGTTTTTTTGAGGCATTTTTTCCATATTTTCTTTCTTATGGTCCCCCACCATTTATTGTAATAACAATTGTTTGTTATTGTTTTCTTTTTCTTTTTGGCCGAAGGTGAACACTAGGTCAAATGCAGTTGGGACCCCAAATGTGAGTAATGCACTGAATTTATCATTTATAAGAAGGGGCAGGCCTTTTATCACAGCTGAGTCATTGCAGAGGCAGTCCAGGACAAGGAAGAGGTCTATGGTTGTTTAATGGCATTGCTGACTGTTGCTTTTGTATTTAAGGGATTTGTTAGATGTTTTAGTGAACACTTATTGTGTTACTGTGAGACATGGTTCTCATTTATGTTGGTTTTTGGACACTTTTTTGGTACTATGAAGTCCTTAAATGCTTTTGGTTTATGTTTAAAGTTGTAAAACAATGATGGTGCAATGTCATTCTCATTTCTTTGCAATTGATTTTGCCAGGTATTAATATAATGTTGTTGCTTTGAGTTTATCCATGGTTCTCATTTATGTTATTGCTTTTGCATTTAAGGGATTTGTTAGGTGTTTTGGTGAACACTTATAGCTTTAAAACAATGATGCTTTTGGATATCACATTTGTAAACATCGAATTGTTATAACAAAAAAAAAATATCTAAAATTACAAAAAAAAAATGTTAACAAATCATCAATTCAAACCAATCAACAACAACAACCCAAACAATACATGTTGGATACAAAATATCTACAACAATATCAACAAAAATATTTATAACCATTTCAAAGCGATACATGTTGGATACAAAATAGCTACAACAATGTCAACAAATTATCACTTCAAAGCAATCAACAACAACCCAAATAGTGTAGCAATGGACACCACAAAACTAAGCATCATAAGGGTCTTCATTCCAGCAAAATAAGAGTTCATTCCCTGTAATCCAAGCTGCAAATCTTTGAAACCAGCTTCAAATCCACCTCCCAAAGTCCTAACTTCCTTTAGTATTTCATGTTGACCATTTTCAGCTTCAACTCCAACTCCAACTCCTCTAAATGCATACCAATTCACATCACCACATTTTGGCTCCCAAAATTTAAAAAAATTGAAATTTTCCAACTCACACTTGTAATAAGTGTTCTAAAAAGCGGCCTAGGCGCTAGGCGGTGACCGGGCGCCGCGCTTTCCTTCAAGGCGGGGGGAGATTAGGCGTTGGGTGGGCTAGGCGGAAACGGGTCAATTTTTTTTAATTCTTTTTTAATAAAGTCAAGTTAATTTTAGATATTTTTTATCCTCTCCGACGTCTCCGTTAGGGCTCTATCTCTCGTTTTTTCGACGACATCGTGTCTCTACTTCTTCTCTCCGCCATTCTCTCTTGCAGTCCATCATCTTCATCCTTCTATCTCCTCGTCTACACGAGTCGACTGCACCATCTCCCTCATTGACTATAAATTCATTAAATTGTAAGCCCTCTCTTTCTCATTTCTAAAAAATGGGTATTTGATTACTTTGTTTAAAAAGTGTGAAGTAATGGTTCTATACTTTTTGGCACGTGAAAATGTTGTATTGTTGTTGACTTATGTTCTTGTTGTTGTTAACATTGAAACTGAAAGTTCATTTTATATGGAATATATTTATAAATTTGTCTAATTTCTCATCCCCGCCTAGGCATGGCTTAGGCCCCTAGGCGCTAGGTTCGACTCTACCGCCTAGCATCTGCCTAGGGATTTTTAGAACCTTGCTTGTAATAAAGCCTGTGAGGATTGTTTATTGACTCGGAAATACGAACAATTGCCCGTTTGTTACATTTACACTTTTCATTTTGAAAATTGATGATTTCTCCATTCAAACAGATGCTTCATGTTTCTCTAGTACATGATGATGAAGGAGAAGGCATTACAAAACCTATTTTCGTATAAGACAACGCAATTAAAGACAAAATTACGTAAGCCCAAATTTTGAATTTTTCAATTTAACTCATGCGATTTATGAAATTTAACAGCGATTTCACAAAATTAAATGATCATAACTGATTTAATTGTGGTTTCGAGTTGATCTATAAAGAAATCTACTCCAATCGTCCGTTGTTACTCGTAGTCTTGCTTGAGCGCCATTTTCGTTTTCATTTTGTGTGCGTGCTCAAGGGTTTTAATGTGTGAAGGAGACTCACGTGTTGACTCCGTGTGTAATTATAGACGTTGGTTGATCTGAGTCACTTATTTAACTCTCCATGTAGGATAAAAATGCCACATCAGTATGTTTAACGGAATTTTAAACGGTCAACAGACGGAACGACTACATGTTCCATGAAAAACGTACCATGAGGGGCAAAAGGAAAAAAATGACTTAGTGACGAAAATGAAAAAGGTTGAATACGTTGAGGACTAAAGAAGTATTTAACTCGTGCTTAGGAAGATGACATTGTGGAGCTTGAGTCTGCCAACTTTGAACCATTACCAACAGTGAACAATGGAACGGAACGGGAACAACATGCTCTACAATCAACTGGGTCGAATGAGCAAGCAAATGAGCAGACAGATTTGCAGACCAGTAGGCGAGGCAATTATCAGGAAGTCAGTGAGCAGGGAATGTTCAACTAAGCAGTGAACAGCGGGTCGCACAACCTGTAGATGCAGCCCAACGATGAAGTACACGGCAAAAACATCAGCCAAAGTATCTTAAGAATTTTGTTGTCGAATTACCGTTGTCCGTAGACCATGTGCAGCCTCATTCCAATCCAGAGACCTCGAATGTATATCCCTTATCTAATTACATTTCTTATGATCATATTTCCTCTCCTCATAAAGAATTTCTTGCGGCCATCACCTCATTTGATGAGCCAAAATATTATCATCAAACGGTGAAGGATAAACATTGGCGGGATGCCATGATGTCCGAGGTGAATGCTTTAGAGTCTAATGGAACATGAATTCTTGAAACCTTGCCACCGGGGAAGAAATCAATTGACTCCAAATGGGTTTATAAAATTAAGTATAAACCAAATGGAGAAATCGAAAGGTATAAGGCGCTTTTTGTAGAAAAAGGGTTCCCGCAAATTGAAGGGATTGATTATCACGAGACGTTTGCCCCCATTACCAAGCTAGTAACTATGTGCAGCCTCCTTGTCGTTGCAGCAAAAAGAAATTGTGCAGTTCACCAACTTGACGTATATAACGCCTTCTTTCATGGAGACTTAGTAGAAGAAGTATACATGAAGATTCCACGGTGATTTTCCAAGGATGGGGATACGAGATTTTGCAAGCTCCAAAAGTCGTTGTATGGTATATATCAGGCGTCAAGAAACTGGCATCAAAAGTTCACTGCTGCGCTACTTGATGTTGATTTCAGACAATCACATGTCGATCGTTATTTATACATAAGAAGGGCAAAGTCTATGTTGCTGTCCAAAATGGAAGCAGTCAAGAAATATTTGGATGAGATGTTTAGCAGAAAGGATCTCGGCCATTTAAAATATTTCTTGGGGATAGAAGTGGCAAGATCACCAAAGGGCATCGTGCTCAGCCAACGTAAATTCACCTTAGACATTCTGGAAGAAAGTGGATTGGAAGGTGGGCAAACTAGTGATTTCCCAACGGAACAGAACATACGTCTAAGCACAGATGACAAAAGCCCTTACGTTGATACTTCCTAATACCGTCGGTTGATAGGAAGCTTGTTATATCTAACAGTGACTCGACCTGACATCCAATATGTCGTGAATCGATTAAGTCAGTTCATCGATGCTCCACGGCGTACACATATGGATGCAGCAAATTGAGTCCTCCGTTTTCTTAAGAGTTCAGTGGGTCAAGGGCTTCTTCTTCCAGCTCAAGGAGACTTAACGCTCAAATCCTAATACAATGCGGATTGAGGAGGTTGCCCCATGACTAAACGATCATGCACTGGGTATTTTATTTCCTTAGGTGGAGCACCCATATCATAGCGGACTAAGAAAAAATCGGTTGTTGCTCGTTCATCAGCAGAGGCGGAATATCAAGCTATGCCAATAACAGTTTGTGAAGTGATATGGCTCCGTTGGCTGCTCCAAGACCTCGAGGCACCACAAGTACATGCTACGTCTCTCTATTGTGATAACCAGGCATCTTGACATATTACAAGCAACCCAATTTTTCACGAACGCACCAAATCAGTGTTCTAAAAGACCCCGCCTAAGGGCGCCTAGGCCCCGTCTAAGCGCTAGGCCCCTTTCCAACGCCTAGTTCTAAGCCTCGCCTAGATCCCGACTAATCCCGACTAGTCCCGACTAGTCCCCGCCTAGGCGCTAGGCCCGACTCCGCCGCCTAGCATCCGCCTAGCGCTTTTTAGAACCTTGCACCAAACACGTGAAGACGGATTGCCATTTTGTTCGTGAACGAGTTGAGACAGATGACATATTACCTTGCTAAATTTCGACTACTAACCATGTAGCGGACTTGTTCACAAATCCACTTGCAGCAGTACAATTTCGTTGTTTAGCTAGCAAGTTGGGCATTTGTAACCTTCATGTGCCAACTTGAGGGGGAGTGAAAGATTCAAATTTCATATCTTTCATTTTAGGTAAGGATAAATATTATCTCAACATATCAATCACATATCAGTCACCCAAATACATAGTAATCCTTTTGTGTGAAACGATCTCATTCCATGTTTAGCTGATCGTAGTCAATCATTAGATTAGATGATCGTAGTAATCATTAGAAGTTGTATAAATATGTATTTTGTACAAAGGTTGTATATATGAAAACATAGCTTCACAACATTACTGACTCTCATATTTTTCAAGTGGCATACTATTAAAATAATAACAATACAAATACGGTTTTTTAGGACGAATGAAAAAGAAAAAGCAAAAATCCTTCTTTAGAAGATCATTTATTTTCATTTTTTTCGTAATAAAGGCCATTAACTTTTATATAATTTCAAAAAGAGATAACGATGTAAAGATTGTGAGGAAACAAAATTCTTTGAAATGGAATAAATGCCATGAAATTCAGTCAATATGGTTCATGTCGTCGAATATCAAGTTTGGTTAATTTGCTTGTCTGATAAATTACAATAAATTAAGGCTCCGTTTGTTTTGGGGAAAATGTTTTTCACAAAACGTTTTTCTCATTTTTCGGTGTTTGGTAAACACCGAAAAATGGAGAAAATATTTTTCGATAAATGATTTTCCCACTTTTTTAAGTAAATAACTTAAAATATTTTCCGAAAAAACATTTTCCGGAAAGCATGTTTATGCCATTTTCCGGAAAACAAATGAAAATATTTTTCGAAATATTTTTCTTTAATTTATTAAACAAATGAAAATATTTTCGAAAAATATTTTCCTAACCAAACAGTCGAAAACATGTTTATGTCATTTTTCGGAAAACATTTTCATTTTCCGAAATGCATTTTACGGGAAATCATTTTCCGTAAGTTATTTTACGCAAAACAACTGAGCCTAACATTGTATGAACAAAGAATTGCCACAACTGAGTACGATTATAGCTTCATAATGATTTTAATTACTTTTATTAATTGCTTAATTCCTTGTCACATGCATATATATAGTATAATTTTTTTGAGAGATTGGACAAGTATAGCTATTTCAATTCACCATCTTATGGTTATGAAACAAACCCTAGCTAGCAACTTTAGAAACCAACTTATTTCATATGTGGTGGCGTTGGGGTGTGACGGTCATTCGGCCCCGCTCCCGGGTAGTCGTTCTTCTCCAAATCCATCCTCCCATTCAAAACTTCATTTAATTCCACCATTTCCGCTGTCACGGTCGCCTTCCATGATCAAGAGCAAATAATTAAGCGAAAAACATATAGGAGAGTGAGAGAGAGAGAGAGAGAGAGAGAGTTTTTTTTTTTACATCAATCTACTTCGTCGTTCACATGTAAAAAGGAGATAAATTAAAATGTACCTTGTTATCTTTGCTCAGAGATCCCGAGACATCTTCACTTTCATGCAAGAAAAATCTATTCTCTGAAATTAAATGGGAAAAAATAGAGCTTAGAATCAAGAACAAGAGCAAAAATATTTGTATTTACGATGGAAGTTTTGAAAGGCTTACCAAATGTTGGGAGAGCATGAATCAAGAAAATAAGGTGTGAGAAAGCAAGAAGAGTTACGAGTAGATGAAAGCCATTGGTAGCCATCCCTACACAAGTGTGCATTTTTGGGGCTTAATTAATAACCTAAGTTCTTTATATATAGATCGTGTGTGCACATATGAAAAATATGAATAAGAAACTTGGTAAATTTCCAAAAAAAAGAGGGAAATTTAGTAAATATTCCATCGTCTCATACGGAGTAATAAATGTGCCTTTTTTCGTTCCAGAAAAAATGGCATATATCTAAATAAGAAAATAGTATTGGTACAATGTTATCACCATACAAATAAATAAAAATACATTGTTTAAAAATGTTGACAAGTGAATGCAATATTTCTTGGGACGGAGAGTACATTTTATTTTATTTTTTCTCTTTGATACTGTCGTCATCCCATATTACGTTAATCTTTTATTTCCCCCAAAAAAAAAAAAAAACACGTGTTTTATTCACTTGCTTTAAAAAAGTAAGTGTTTAATTGACTTGTTAAAATTACAAGATTTATGTTTAAAATTGTCCGAATACTATCTAGGAAATATGACACTTTTATTATATTTTGATCAAACTTTGATTTTTATCATTCATATATATTCCCTCTGTTTCACTTTATATCACTTTTTATTTTGTTCCATCCCACTTTATTTGATATTTTCTAAAATGAAAAAATTTTACATTTACAACACTAATCAAATTACTATTTTCCCAATCATTTTTCTCTTATTTTACTTTTCCTACTCAGAATACCTACTTACACTAATTTTCTCCCCTACTTTTTCTTAATTTTTGTGCCAAAAGAATTTGTATTGAGTTGGTCTTACAAAAAACGCGTTTTTTTCTAAGCTTAGGAAAAACCATTTTTACACTGGTACTTCATAACACTAACACTGACACTTTTTTATACTGACACTTTTTCACACTAACACTGATACTTTTTTCACACTAACACTGATACTTTTTTACACTGGCACGTAATATACATGCACTGTCACTTTTTTACACTGGCACTTTGTTCTACTAACACTGACACTTTGTTACACTAACACTGAAACTTTTTATACTGACACTTAATATACATGCACTGACACTTTTTTCACTGGCACTTTGTTACACTAAGGCAGGCACTTTGTTAAACTGGCACTGTCACATTTTACACTGGCACTTTGTTACACATGCACTGGCACTTTGTTACATTGGCACTTTGTTAAACTGGCACTGACACTAATGGGGAACACAAAACACATTTTTTATAAACTTAAAAAAAAATGTTTTTTTGTAAAATTTTGGCATTGATATTAAGTGAAGTGAAACGGAGGAGATAGTATGTTTTAGCAGTTTAATTTAACCATTGTACTTTATATAGGACTCATGTGAAATATATAAAACTAGTACATGCCCGTGTCCAAGGACACGGGATTTTTTTTTTTTTTAAATATATATATTTTTTTAAATATATATATTTTTAAATATATATTTTTTTTAATTAAAAAAAAAATTTAAGGGCAAAATGGGAAAGGGACAAATGTATGAGGGCAAAATTGGAAATTCGCCGCGTGGAACTGTTCATTCAACTGTTCATAGTGGGGGTCTAATTTATACTATAGATTATCAAACTAGCTAGGAAATGCTATAGGCATAAAGAAATCAAAAGATTTGAATAGCAATAATTGTTTAGTTTTACAATGAGCGCTGCTATTTCACGTCAAATTTGTCAAATCTCTAAAATCATATTTATTTTTAAAATATTGCTTTGTAAAAATTTTTAGGTCAAAATTTTAGGAAAAACTAGATAATCAAGTAATTTGGAAAAACTAATTTTTAAAAATGTGCGATAACATTTTCATAATTAACTGAAACTTAATAAAAAACGCACGGTGACATTTTTGTTAATAGCTGGAATATTTTTTTAAATCACGTGGTGACATTTTCATAAATAATCGAAACTTAATGCACCTCTGACACTTTTTATCACTGCACATGACACTTTTTTAACAATAACACTGCTGCACTATTAAACAATAACACTTGCACTAGAAAAATACCAACCGACACAATTTTATACTAGACCTGGCACTGAAAAACATTATTACTGTTTTTAAAAAAGTGTCAGTTAATTAAAAAAATGCCATCATACGTTTTAAATGAAGTTTCAATTAATAATGAAAATGTTACCATTCGTTATTAAAACTAGTTTTTCCTATGTTTTTGAAATACAAATGTATTAATAATACTTTGACTACCTCAGGCATATCCCGCGATTTACCTCCGCCAGTCACTAAGGGGCCGGTGGCTGATGATTCAGGAATTAGTTCGACAAAGCTGAAAACCTGGATATCAAAAAAAAAAAAATCTTGATGATTTCTATTTCAATTACAACAAATTAATGCTAATTAATTTTTCCACAGAGAAGTCAAAAGGGGAATATATGTGGAGGAATGCCTAACATTCCCTCTTAAACATGGCACTTTGTCTCCTCTTTTTGGTGTCCTTTTTATGGCTTCTATTATAGACCCCAAATGTCCTTTTTGGTGTCCTTTATATTTAACCATGATTAATTGTGTCTAGTTGAGGTTTTGTATATAGTTTCATTCGACTATTTATACTTCATAATATAAATAAACTTTAAACAAATATTGATGTCAATCTAATCATTATAATTTAAAAATTGTTGTTGATAAATCGATTAATACCAATTACAATTTTTTTTTAAATGATCACTAGGATGATTAGATTGACATTAATATTCGACCAAAATTTAATTATATTTATCATTAAAAGTAAAATGAAACTATTTTTTTGAGACATGGAGTAATTTTTGTAGCTGAATAAATATTACTCCATGACATCCCACAAAGATATTGAAACAATATTCTCACAAAATAATTATCCTTAGTGAATGGAAAGTATCATATAAGTTTATTAAGAAATCATATGAACATTTAGCTTGATAATTTTGAAGATTCATACACTTTAATACCCAAATTATATAGAAAGAAAATAAACTTATTGCGGAATAAATAAAATAAAAATCTAAGAAAATAATATCGATAAATGCTCTTATCAATTACAATCAAAATTACATAAAATTGTGTGTAAAAAAAAAAACTTTAGTAAACGGTATAAACCGAGAAACGAACGTGGGATATGCCGAGAAAGGCCCAATGAATTGGGACCAAAATATAAATTCATACAAGTCTCACTTACGACAAAGGAAGTGGGTCTTTCCTACCTTTTCTCGTTTTGCCTCCTCGTCATTCCCAATATATCGACCTATAAATAACTGAGCGTATAATTACTAAGGCCCAACAAGACTACATGCCGACGAGGCATAATCATCAATGCCGAGCAAGGCATCCATCAAGGCCAAGCAAGGCATCCTTTGAAGATGATGAGCCCTTCATCAGTTGTCAACAAAACAAGGAAATGGGCTTTCCCATCTTTACAATTCTCTTCCTAGGCTCAGTTTAGGTCGAACATGCCATGTACGACGAGGAGCACGCCTCAAAGGCGCACATGTAGAGTGCTATTATCCAATCCTACTCAAATAAAAAAGTGAACAATTATAATCTCCCTATGATTATAACCTTATCTCAAACTCATTTATATTCAACATGGATTCTACAATGCTATACCTATATATACAAGCCATAATTCACATTATTTGGGTAATCTATCTTTTAACTCTAAAATTTTCTCAATTGATTTCTCTCTCTAAACATAAATACTTATTCTTACGCCGGAGGGCCTTCGCCGGTGAAGCCCCCGACTTAGTTTACGTGTTTGTTCATCTTTTTCAGGCTATTCAATCATACAGGATACAATTTGCCGTTGGATTTGGGCTGATCTGAACGTTTTTGGCATCATCAGTTTGGTTCCATTGCCGGAAAACGATTTAATATACCCATTGAATAGCTTGAAAAAATCTCATTCCGCTCTCCTAATCCTAATGTAAAACGGACATACTGCTAGTGTTACTCCTGAACATGATAACATCCAAGTAGAGGAGACTCATGCCAACGCTAGGACTGCTTTTCCTTTTCTTGATGGGAACTGCCTCCTCCACCACCGCTAACTGATGGATTGCCGCCCTTAGGAATGAATCTGCGTTCTAGGGGACAGCCGATAATCGATATAGTGCAGACAAACCCTCCTCGTCATCGGTGCCGAGGAAGGCATGCGGGCAGCCATACGACGAGGAACGCCCAAGGGGTAACTGGAGCGTCCCCTCAACAGGTTGATCGCAGAATTCTTCTGCATCAACAGATGGAAACTTTGCAACGCATTTATGAAACTTAAAATGCCTTGCTGCAATTGGGTCCTGAACACTCTCTGGCTGAATTCATGAGACCTACGAGGACTGGAAATTCCCTTAAAGGGGAAAGCCATATTGACAAGCGTGGTAGTCGGGGGAATAGAGAAAATCTTCCTCCTAGCCAACATCCCCCTCATCATGGCACTGTTGGTAGATCCAAGCAAAACCCCGAAGATGTCCCTCCTCGTCACAAGGCACCTGGACATGATAACACAAGAATCTAGGTAGACTTGAGAAGTCATTTGAACCACCAAAGGGAACAGGAGGTTGATTCTGCTGACTTGAGAGCAAGGCTAAATCATGCAAGGCAAAAATCCCCTCCTCATTGTAACCTCTCTCCTCGGCATAAGAGCCCTCCTCGTCATAGGAGCCCTCTTCGATTGAGGAGTCCTCCCCGTCACAGGACTCCTCCCCATTCAGAATTGGCACCTAGAAGGGACAAAGCACTATCTGGACATGGGGACAATCACCAAGAACACATAGAACATAGTAGGGTGAATGGGCACCGAAACAAAGAAAGGACCCATCGTAGCTCTCATGTTAGCTTAGGGATCGATGCAAGAGAAATTCTCCTCTTGAAAAAGAGACTAGATGAAATGGAGATGGGAAAGAAGGAAGTGGATGATGATGATACCAGTGCCACCCGTTCTTTCTCCCAGAGAATTAATGATCTACCTCCCAATCCTGTTATTAAAATCCCATGTTTTGAAAAATATGTGGGAACCACCGATGCACGGGACCATGTGCAAAGTTTTGAATCCACCATGGCTCTCCTCACCAAGGCAGATGACATTCTCTGCAAAGCTTTTGCGAGTACCTTCTCCAGAACAGCTTTGTCCTGGTTCCGTGAGCAAAAGAAGGGAAGCATCGATAGCTGGAAAATAATGAGGAAGAGGTTCCTGGACCACTTTGCCACAGCAGGGAAGAGGAAGAAAAGATTGACTGACCTTGCCAACATTGAGCAAGGCAACAATGAAAACACTCTGAGTTATTACAATCGATTCAGAGTAATGGCAGACCAAGTGATGGAAAGCCTAACATACAGGGAAGTGATAGTTTGTTTTAACTCCGGACTGAGATTTAGACAATTGATTTATGAACTTTTGACTAGAGAGCCTAAGTCAAAATCTGATATGTACAATGTGGCTTACGCCATAGCTATGGCAGAAGAGAAAAGTAAGAAGAGGTCTGAGAAACCAGAAGTAGAGGCAGCTGGAACCCACCAAGTTCCAATGGAAGGGGCTACAGGAGGAAAAATAGAACTCGAGCTACTGAAAAAGCCGAGGTTTTTATACCCCCTCACCAAACCCATTATAAAAGTCATGCACTTGGTGAATCTACTGAATCCTCAAGCGCTTGATGAGTGAACAAAATACACCCGTGATAGCTACAAGTATTGTGCCTTTCACAAGGATCACGGACACGACATGGAAAATTGTATCTCCCTCAAAAGAATGATCCAAAGATGGGTAGATGAGGGAAAGCTTGACTGCTACGTCATGAGAAAGGATAACAAACGGAAAAGAAAGGATGATGATGATTAGGATAAAGAGGATGAAAGGGAAGACATGCCTCCTAGGGCTAAGCTTCATGTTATAAGGGAGGAGACTGTATCCAACAAAAAATTAAAATACCAGATCCATGAGCTAAGTAAAGTCTATCACATCCCCGCCTGGATTCATAAGGAAGAGGAAGTCATCAGCTTCTTTCCTAATGAACTAGCCGAAAGTCGCGCGGCTCGCGAACAACCACTGGTGATCAAAGGGAGAACTGATAACTATGAGTACGAGAGACTCCTCATTGACTCGGGGGAATCTCGAGATATTATATATTACTCCACCTTCCAGAAGATGAATCTGAACGAGAGCATGTTGCCTTACTCTAGAAGACTATAAGGCTTCACCAACCACAAAGTCAGCGCCATGGGGATAATTGACTTATTGCTGTAAGTGGGTGATCATCCATTCTGAGCAGAGGCCACAGTAACATTCGTGGTCATGGATAGAGCAAGTTACTACCATGCCATCCTAGGCATTCCAAGTCAAGGCAAACTTGGGTTGGTCGCCTCCCTCTCTCATCAACGAGTTAAATTCCCTACACGTGCTGGAGTCGGATGTGTGAGGGTGACCCCCAAGGACTTCTTGGAGCATGTTATGAGGAGCATAAAAACATCTAGAAAAGTGGAGGTGGACACACCGGAGGAAAACATGAAAATCTCTAAGTCTGTAAAGACTACCAGCACCAGTTCTAGGCTCAACCTAATTTTTGAGGCAGATAACGAGGATCACATGATCCTAGATATACATGAAAACAATGACACATTTTTGTCCGTCCTGAACTTAGCCCCTCATCTCGTCACCGGCCAGAAATTGGGGTCCAACCCTGACTTGAGACAAGGAGAGCTACCAGACGTAGACGAACTAGTGGAAATGGAACACCTAGATATAAATGGTGAGGAGGTAGAAGACTTAGAGATTTAATCATCGAAACTTTGCAATTTCAAGACGGTCCAGAAATGGAGCCCGTAGATGAATTGGAGGAAATCATACTCAATCCCGACAATCCAGAACAAAAAATAAAAATTGTGGGCCAGCTCTCCCCGTAAGAAATGGAGGAAATCATCACCCTTCTAAAAAACAATCTGGATGTATTCGCCTGTAAAGTCGAGGGTATGAGAGGAATAAAGGAAGAGGTAGCTCTCCACAAATTGCAAGTTGACCCGTCTGCTAGACCTATCAAGCAAACAAGGAGAATTTTTGCAAATGATAAGGAAGATGCTATCAAACAAGAGGTGCAAAAATTGTTAAGTGCTGGAATCATCAGGGAAGCAACATAACCTGTTTGGTTGACCAATGTTGTGATGGTTAAGAAGTATAACGGGAAATGCCGAATGTGTGTGAATTTCACAGATCTCAACAAGGCCTGCCCGAAAGACAGTTACCCTCTCCACAGAATTGACAAGCTGGTAGACTCCATTACTGGACACAAAAATCTCAGTTTCCTAGACGCCTACTCTGGTTATCACCAGATAAAAATGGCTAAGGAGGACATTGAAAAAATAGCTTTCCAGGCTGCTGGAGGAATTTATTGTTACACCATGATGCCTTTCGGGCTCAAAAATGTAGGCGCTACCTACTAGCGCATGGTCAACAAAGTCTTTGGGGAACAGATAGGCCGCAACATGGAAGCCTACATAGATGACATGGTCATCAAGAACAGGAGTGGCAGTCATGCCCCAAACTTGGAGTAAACTTTTAATTACCTACGAGCAAACAACATGAAACTGAATGCAAGTAAATGTGTGTTCGGGGTGACGGCCGGAAAGTTCCTAGGCTTTATGGTATCACAAAGAGAAATTGATGCAAATCCTGAAAAAATCAAAGCCTTGATAGACATGAATGAACCTACCAACATTAAAGAAGTTCAAAGACTGAATGGAAGGATAACTGCACTTGGGAGATTCATTGCAAAATCTGCTGAAAAATCGCTGCCTTTCTTCAAAGTTCTGAACGGGGCCAAGAGTTTCTCCTGGACATCTGAATGCTCAGAATAATTCAAACAGTTGAAGGAGTACTTGGGATCCCCTCCTTTGTTGAGCATCCTGTTTACTGGAGAGTTGCTATATGTCTTCCTAGCAGCCACGGACAACACAATAGCTGTGGTACTAGTCCGAAATGAAGGAACCACACAGAAACCCATCTACTATATCTCCAAGGCACTATCCAATGTGGAGAGCATATACTTCAATGTAGAAAAGATAGCCTACGCCCTAGTCATAGCGGCAAGAAAGCTACGAGCATACTTTTATGCACACCCCATTAATGTGTATACTAATGCCTCCTTGAAGAAAATCTTGCATAAGTTGGATTGCTCAGGATGTCTCCTCAATTGGTCCATCAAACTCATTGAGTTTGACATTATATACCAACTTAGGAAGACACTCCTAGCACAGCCTCTGGTCGATTTCATGGTTGAAACCGCCTTCATAGGTGAGCACGACCCCACCTCCCGTAAGCGCAAAAAACCTGCGAGGGGAAGAATCTACCATCGAGCTCCCATCCAACTGTTGGGTCATATACATAGATGGCTCAGCCACTAAGGAGATAAGTGGAGCTGGAATTGTGCTAGCAAGTCCTGATGGGGAGCACACCATCCAAGACATAATCAGATTTAAGTTCCCTGCCTCCAGTAATCAAGCGAAGTACGAAGCCCTGATATTTGGCATTGCGTTGGCTTCCTTCTATGGAGCAACTAAATTCGCCGCCTTCTGTGACACCCAGCTCATAGTCAAGCAGATAAAAAGGGAGTATAGCACTCAACATCCCATACTTACAAAGTATAAAGACCTCGTACTTGAAATGATGAAAAAGCTGGATTTTTTTTAAATAAGTCAGATATGAAGGGAGGATAATCAAGTGGCAGATGTTCTATCTAAACTGGCTATTATTGACGTAGCAGATCCCAACTCTAACCCACTCGTAGTCTTTGCTGAAGAACCTGCCTACGAGAGATTACAAGTAATGCTCCTAGATGAAGAGGAGAGGTGTTGAATAGATGACTACATAGACTTCATCGAAAATAACCAGCTCTCGGAAGATGAAGCGCGTGCTAGACTTACCAAGAAGAAATCAGTAAGGTTCACAATGATGAACAGAATTTTATACAAAAGATCATTCACAAAGCCCCTGCTTAGGTGTGTCTATCCTAAGAAAACATAAAATCTCTTGGCTGAAGTCCACGAAGGCATTTGCGGTGGTCACCCGGGGGCCAGAACCTTAGTTGATAAAATTATCACACTAGGTTACTATTGGTACAACCAGAGAGATGATGCGCAAACCTACGTAAGAAAGTGTGACAAGTGCCAGAGATACTCTGACATTCCTAGACTCCCAGCAGTTGAGCAGACTCTTATAATACCTACGTGGCCATTTAACATGTGGGAAATCAACATTATCGAACCCTTCCCCCTGGCCGAGGTAATTGCAAGTATGTGATCGTGGCAGTTGACTACTTCTCCAAATGGATTGAAGCAAAGGCTTTAGCCAAAATAACAGAGGAGAACGCAATCAACTTTGTCAATGACTTCATCTAGTGTCGCTTTGAGGTTCCACACACTATCATTTCAGATCACGACCTCAAGTTTTCTAAAGCATTCACAACAAAGCTGAACATACTTGGAGTCAGACACATCAAGTCATATGTGAGCAGACCCCAATGCAACGAACAAGCGGAAGCAGCCAACAAATTGGTGCTAACAGCCCTAACTAAGAATTTTGAAGGGAGTGATGGTTGATGGTTGGACGAACATCCCATAGCCTTATGGGCAGTTTGCACAACCACCCGGGGGGCAACTGGGGAAACCCCATTCGCACTGACCTTCGATTCTGAGGCAATGGCACCAGCTGAGATGGCTATCCCTACAAATAGAAATTCAAACTATGATAAGCAAGTTAACAAGGTCAATAGGCTTCTAGACCTAGACCTAATGGATGAAAGGAGAATAGCTACTCAGATGATTATGGTGAACTACAAGCAAAGGACCAAAGCCTATCATGACAAAAGGGTCAACAAGAGTGTATTCCAAGTTGGCAATTGGGTACTTAGAAAAATTGAATCTACTGGCTGAAAGGCTGAACAAAATAAGCTCTCCCCAAACTGGGAAGACCCCTACAGCATTGCTCAAGTTATCATAGAAGGGACCTACAGAATGAAGACCCTAGATGGACAAGAGCTGAAACATCTGTGGCATTGTGATATTCTACGGAAATATTATCACTAGTTCTAGTATATTTTTATTTTTATAGATTAGTCGTTGTTAGTTTTTTCCTTCAAAGTAAAGTAGGATTGCAGTTTAATGTAATCAGTTTCAGTTAATGAAGTTTTAATTTTCATCAAAGCAAAGGACTAGCAACACAAATGACGAGGAGTTTCCTCCTCGACATTTAAGGAATAACATTTCCCTCAAAAATTATCTAAGACCTATGTCGAATTACCTTCCTTGGTATAGAGAGGTAATTCTTCAAAAATTGCCTAAGACCTATGTCGAATGACTTTCCTCGGCATAGAGAGGTAAATCACATAAAATTACCTAATACCTATGTCGTGACCTTCCTAGGAATAGAGAGGTAAATCGTCTTAAATTACCTAAAACCATGCCGAATGACCTTGCTCGGCATAGAGAGGTAAACCAACAAAAATTAACTAAAACCTATATCGAATGACCTTCCTCGGCATAGAGAGGAAAATCATCTAAAATTATCTAACACCTACGGCCGAGCAACCTCCCTCGGCCCAGAGAGAAAATAAAAAATAACCTAAGTGTAATCCCAAGGTACCTCCCTCGGCCTAATGACTAAACTAGCAAATTCATCAAGTGTTTAAAACCGAATGAGCTTCCTCGGTTTAAACCAGTTAAACAGGAAAAACGAGAAGAATTTCCTCGACTTCCCAAAACAGTTATGTACTTATAAAAATATTCAACAAATAAGTATTCAAACAAACGCAGTTCATATCAAAGCAGCAAAAGACGATGAGTAATAGAAAAAAGGCATTTACATTGATATAAAAGCGAAGTACAGAAACCCTATTCTATTACAAAATGAGAAGAAAAACCCTAATCCTGATTGTCTTTTGTGAAAAGTTCGTCTTGATCCACGTCGGCTACAGGGATCGTGATCTGCTCAGTTTGAGCCTCCTCAATCTGCCCCTCCTCGACCTCATCCTCCTCGTCCTGTATCTTCTCTATTAAAGCATTTAGGTTTTGAGAATCAATTGTAGGTGGGACCCATGCCTCTCGTCCTTCCCTTGCATCTTGGGCGGCAATGATCTTGAGGGCATTATCAGAATATGGCACCAAGGCATGGCCAGTACGAGCTAGATCATCGTACGAATCCTGGAAGACAAGGCGGCAAGTAAGCCTACGTCGGCATGAATAGTTGGGTCCACCACGGCCCTTCAGGCTAAATGGAGGTAGCCATCGGAGTACATGGTGGCGGTCTTATCGGCCAGAGCTTGTTTGAATGCCGAGTTGGCCTTGAACTAGGAGATTGCCTCAGCAATTTTAGAAGGCAAATCAACCTCTAACTGTTTATACCAAGGGTCTGCTTCTTCAACGTTTCTCCTCAGTTCGGCCTGAAGACTCTCTATCTCAGCCTTGCCAGCCTTGACGGCTTCCTCGGCCTTGGCTTGAGCCTCTTTGGCCGCCTTCTTGGTCTTCTTGGGCTTCCTCGGCCTTGGCTTGACCCTCTACCTTGGCCACTTTTTGGGCATCTACCTCGGCCCTCAAAGACTTCAGGAGCGCCACAGCCTTGGCCAGATCGGCCTCATTCTTCTCAATCTGCCGTTGAAGCTTTTGTTCGTGCTCTTCGGCCGCTCTGCTCTTTATTGCCTCGTAGGCAGTCATTGTGGCAAGCTACAACAAAAAATGAAATTTACCAGCAAGTATGATAAAACCGAGAAGGAAAAAAAAGCTATGACGAGAAGGTTACCTTGCTTATAAGGAGGCCCCTTCTATTGGCAATATGCTCCCTGGTTGGCTTAGCCTCCACAAAGTGTTCAAGCAAATCCTCGTCCATTGCACGATGGACTACACTCCGACCTAGCCTGAGCTTTGGGCCCTTCCTGGCCAGCACGTCCAAACCCCTGATTGTTAGGTAGACGGGAAACTCATTTGCTACTTGCTCGGCTTCAGCATACGTTTTCACGTGCCGAGCAATGACCTCCTTGGAGGAAGATTCAGCAATTCTCTTAGAGAGAGGTTCCTCCTGCACGGTGTCCACCCTTAACCGCTTTTGGGCAGAGCTTATTTCACCAGCGTCAGCGTCCATGGCCTCAGCTAGACTGTCCAATCTAAGTGCCTCCTCGGCTTCTGGGGAAAGGACTTGGGAAATCTGTCCCTTTTCAATCTGGGCTCCCTGCCCGTCATTACCTTCCTCGGTGGAGGTAGCAGCACCCCCCACCGACTTCAAGGGCAATGCTCCAACATCCTTTGTGGATAGAATTGCTTGACGATAGATGGTGTCATCATGTCTGTTACTCTGGGCCGAGGAGCGTGATGTCCTTTTCCTCAGGTTCATTAGGTCTTGGGGATCAAGTAGCTCCTCAAACATAATTTTTCCTGCTCGGTGGTCAAATCTGCAAAGATGAGAAAGACAATTCATTAAAGACGAGGAAGGACAAAAAATCAGAATAAAAAAACATTCAAGTATGAAAGATGGGAAATAAAGAGATTTATAGCCGACGACGCCATCCTCAATAAGACACTTGTCATCATATAGTTTGCAGACATCACATTCGTCATGGAAGACGAGACCGAGATGCACCCTCCAGTCTGGAAATCTATTTCCCCTTGTGACGGGGACGAGAGGCATCAGCCCGTCCTTAGGCCCAGGCATGATGTTGGCCTGTACATAATACCTATGGTCAGTTTCCAAGGTCAACCAGCACAGGGTGCCCACCTCGGAAAATTGCCTTAGCCTCTCAATCAACTGCCCACTCCATTCAGGCCTCCGTACCTATTGGGGCACACATGGATACTTTGAGGGAGATACAAACTCTCAGCCTTGTCGGCTCTCCACATGGATAACATGATTATTCCACCCAGACACATTGCTCGACATGGGATAAATAAGTTTAGGTTGGTTGGAATCACTCCTTATCACCACAAGCCTGGAATCCTCCTTGTAACTTGTTGGGTATTTATTCTTTAACCCTCCTAGCCTTAGCTTTAAATTTGATTGATACATAACCTCATATATATTTTCTTGGCTTTAGACCCATATGTAATGAAGCTTAGACTTCAATTTTTTAGTAAAAGTCCAATTTATAGAATAGGTTTAGTTAGGCTTGAAGACTGGCACAAGTGCATTGGACATGAGGTTCTGAAGATATACAAAATCGCATTGCTAGTGCAAACCTCATTGATGAAAATCGCACTTAGCAAACCGCTTGTGCAAACCTCATCATGAAATCGCTCTAAGCAAACTGCAAAGCAAACCTCTCTTGTGAGACCACACTTATAAACTGCATCTCACTAACCTCATCCAATGATCGAAGACTTGAAGAGCTGGACCACTTTTGACTCATTAATCCACATCAGCAACGTTGAGTTAACTAAGAGTTCAATCAACGTGACTAACGGTCGGTCACTCAGAGTTTAAAATAATTTTGAAAAGGTGACAGATGTCCTTCATCCTAGAATGTCAGCTGAGGTCCGTACAACCTTATCAACAACTTCTGAACAAAAGGACAAAAGTGGACACGTGGACCAATCAGACCGCATCAGCACTGTACTTGCTACAATTGTACTAAACGGCTACTTTTTGGTGCTTGGGTATAAATACCCCTAATCTTCATCATTTGAATATTGCTTGAGAATATTGATTTAAAAGAGTCATTTGAAGATTTGAAGATATTTTTCATATTTTCATAATCATTTGAATCTTTATCTTCAACCTTCATACCTTAAAGAACAAATCTCCAGCCCAGAAATTCAAGCCTTGTAACACCAAGAATTATTGTGCTCTATATCATACAGATTTAAAGAGCCTTGAATCTTGTTTATCACACACACACACACACACCTCATTTTATTAATCACATAGATTAAATCATTTGAGATACACCGGTTATAGTATATGATTTTCTTCATTGTTTAGATTTTAGATTTGAGTTTGATTCTTGTATCCTTGTAATCTCTCTCATCATCTAATACAAATCTAGTAGTTAGAAAATCCAAGACTAACCATCCTGGTAGTGGATGTATATTATTTACGATTGAACCACTCCAAATATTGTGTTATTTAATTTTTGCATTTTCTTTATTGTTCATCATTTGAACTAATTTGTCTTATCTATTTGATCTTTATAGGTTGTCCAGATATGTGAATTGTGTTTATAGTTAATCATTGCCAAACCTCATTTTACTGTTTTGTAAACCGCACTACTAAACCTCACTCTGTTAATTAAGAAATTATGCTGTGCATTTTACAAACCTCACTTGTGATTTTGATACACTGCAAGAGCAGTTTTGTAAGCAAGAGGTTTTATTTTTCAAAAAGGGTCAAAAATTTTGTAACAGCTATTCACCCTCTTCTAACTGTTTTTCACCCTTGTTGCCTCCTTTGGGACCAACATAACTAACGGTGAAAAAGTGGTGAAAGGCATACTTAGAAGGTTTGAATCCTAAGCTACAACAGAGAACTATACAGCTGGTAATGAACCTCACGACATTGGCTCCTAGCATATTCGAGACGGCTTGCATATCCTCAAGGAACTCGTTTATGGATGGATCTAAAGGGAGACGGAGGCCAAGTTGGAATTGTTTGAAGAAAAAGTGGACATGGTTCAAGGAGTACATAAAGTCCCCCATGACCTCCTCGTCCTTGACAGGCATGTCGGGGAAGTAACTAAGGCGATACTCCTCCCTCGACACTCCATACTTAAAGTGGAGCTCCTCTATCATGGGCTCCCTAGCTCTAATGGGTTTTAACCTAGAGGTATAAGTCCTACCTCGGCATGTTCTATCCCGGCCTCTTCCTCGGGTCCCATCATCAAAAGCGTCTACAATCCTCCCCGAAGTCGAAGGACCAGTAGGACGAGCAGCATTATTTCCTCTTCCAGTCATAGCTGCACAAATAAAATAACAAGGGTCAAAATTTGGCCAAGGCAAAAGGAGGGACGAGGAAGAGTATCCCTCCTCGTCCTATTATGAAAAACCGAGGTGGGATCCTTACCCAGCAACGGAGGTCGCTCCAGGTGGTCGTACCTTAGATAGTAGAGGTTGATGTGATCATGGATCTTAGTCCAACCATGGAACAACACAATATTTGGGGACTCAATGTCAATTCGGTCAATTCTAAACCGACTAGGATATCTCACGTCGGTTCGAGGTGATTGGTATCTCTTCAATATCTCCCCTATCTCATTTAAACTCAATATCATCCAAGGACTGTCAGTTCGTTGGTAAACCCTAAGATTCTGGGTGTAGTAACAATATATGGCGTTGGGATTGCTCCTCCATGTACGTGTCATTTCTAAATACGAAGAATACACAAGATGGTTCAAGAAAACCTTCAACCCAGAACAATAATGGCGACCACCAAGAACAATGCTCAAGAAACCCAGAAATTCGAAACAAATATTGAAATTATCCAGGATTCGCGCACGGCGAACGCGGTTGTCTTTCGCGGATTGGTGTTTGGGACCTCGCTTTCGGGAAGGAGAGGAGTCGCCACGCGGTTTTGTATTTTGAACCCAAATGTTGAAAAATGGCTTAGTGAAAAGGGGTGTCGTTTTTATTGGTAGCAAAAACTTGGAAAAGGCTTTGAAATGGGGTGTCGTTTTTATTGGTAGCAAAAATGAGGAAAAGGCTTTGAAATGGGGTGTCGTTTTTATTGGTAGCAAAAATGAGGAAAAGGCTTTTTTAGTACCAGTTATTGTTAGGTTCGGAGGTCACGTTACGTTTTGGGAAAAGCATTTTGAGATCACCCGAAATGCCTCGTATGACGAGTCTTTCTACCTTTCTCAAAAATGTGTGCGTGTGTGTGTGTGTTTGCATTTTGAAAATGGGGGCTTGAATGACAAGCTTAATCTTGGTTTGAATGTCAAACGTTGATTTTGTTATTCTTTTTAGAAAAAGCGAGTGTTTGAATGACAAACGTCGATTTTGGAGTTTGTAGGAAAAGTGGTGCGAGTGATGATTTTGAACTGTTAACTTAAGTGTCAAATGTTAACTTTTAAGAAAGGAGCGTTTGAATGTCAAACGTCGGATTTTTGAGTTTAAAGATGATCGTTTGGATGCCAAACGTCACTTTGCGCGTTTTGAATGAGAGTTCGAATGTCGAACTCCGGTTTTGAACCGGGCATTTCATTGTTAGCGATTTTATGGGAAAAAAGCATTAAATGAGATTTGAATGTCAAATGTCGGTTTTTGAGTTTGAAGATGATCATTTGGATGCCAAACGTCATTTTGCGCGTTTTGAAAGAGAGTTCGAATGTCGAACTCCGGTTTTGAACCGGGCATTACATTGTTAGCGATTTTACTGGAAGAATGCATTAAATGATATGCGATCAACGAATCGTTTTGCGACTCGGACTTTGATAAGTAAATACTATCACGAGCCAAACGGCTCGAACTCGTAAATGACAATATTTAAAGTGCGGTATCAACGGAATCAAACGACCCGGATTTTAAAGGTGTGTTAAGTAAATAGCATTCAACGGATCAAACGATTCGGACCGTTAAATGACTATCACGAACCAAACGGTTCGGACTATAAAGTTACGTAAAGTAAATGACGTTCAACGGATCAAACGATCCGGAATTATTAAATGACATAAAAGTAAAGGAACGGGGCTGGAACACCGTTTTAACCCGAGATTACTTGTCTTACGGGAAGAGAAGAGGATCTTGGACTAAAACGTATCGGACCCCGTTGACAGTGACGTCTACATTTCAATGACTTTCGTCTGAAACGGTTGTAGCGACTGGCACGTAAACCGAGACGGAACGAGTGTTTAGGGAGAGGGAGTGTTACCTATGGCTAGGGGTTGACTCTTTTGGCTCGGAAGACATATACGGGATACGATTTAATGTTTGGAACGGTGTTTTGAGGTTGTTTGGTACGTGTTTGGATGAAATACAAACTTTTCACGCAAATCGAGGCAAAACGGGGCTCGGGAGAGGGTGAAAAGGGTTTGGGCCGTGGCTGATGGTGAAAATGTGTTATATTTTTCCTCCTTCAAAATGTTTGACAACCCTCTGTATTTATAGGGTAAATTTGCAAAAGTGTCCGGACGGACTTAACCTGAATTTCAGGGGTTTTGTGGTATTTTTGAAATTGGGGGGACTTGCTGGCAACTCTGTTTTGCCTGAAAAATAGTCCAGACGGACTGTGACAGCATCCCAGGGATATTTTGGTCTTTTCACCAGGGCATGGGTTTTCGTGCCATTATTCCCGGTTTTGTCCGTTTTTTAAATAACAGTCCGGAAAATGTCCGAAACGCCCCCGGAAAGCGCCGGAAAGTGTGTTTTTCAGGAGAAGCTGTACTTCTACGTGTGACAACGTGTTTGAGTACGCTTTGACGTTAGGATGCACGGGGCAGTTCCGGGACGTCTTGTTGGCTCGAGATTGGGGAGCTTAATGGGTTTCAGTTAACCTGGAGCGGGCCAGTTAACGGATTTCGGTTAACTTTTAACGGATTTTGGTGATCCGGAATTGGGTACTTATAGTTAGCCCCTCAGCGACGTCACTTTCGAAGGAAGTAGGGTCGTTGAAAAAGATAAGGATCCAAATCGGGGGATGCCTTACTTTGAGAGACCTGAGGGGTCAGCTGGCTGGACCCTTAGCGAAAGGATTCCTACGTATCGCGAGCGGGAATAAAGCCGATTGTAGTTCATAGGTGCAAGGACCGCGCGTGGGGACCTTGACCTAAGTGAGGCTGTTGTGAGGCGTACGAACACAGTGAGACCATTGCGAGGTGTCGAACTGAATGGAGACTATTGTGAGGCATCGAACACAGGTGGAGACTATTGTGAGGCGTACGAACCTAAGATTTACGAAACCTTCGAGGCGTGTGGCACCTCGGGCCGAGATTCTTTGAAACTTACGAGGGCATGTGGCGCCTCAGCCGGGATTGCGATACTTTCGAGGGCGTGTGGCGCCTTAGGCCGAGATTACGGGGACATTTGAGGGCATGTGGCGCCTCGGGCCAAGATTGATGATACTTTCGGGCGTGTGGCACCTCGGGCCGAGATTGCGTACTTTCGAGGCGTGTGGCGCCTCGGGCGAGATTGTTGAAACTTTCGAGGCGTGTGGCGCCTCGGGCCGAGATTGCGTACTTTTGAGGTGTAAGTAAGCCAATCCAATTCGCAATCCCTTGTTAGGTTCATTTTAAATGATAAAATTGCACTAAGGGGCGTTTTGGTAAATTTCTGGTTCGTCCCGAGACTTTCGGAAACATTTTATAAGTTTCTCGCGAAGGAAGTATGTTTTAGCATTTTTCCCGGACAAAAGGACCTAAAAGGAATTAATCAGTTTGGACCTTTTGGGTATTAACCCGAAATGTTCCAGAATCTGGTTTTAGCGCCAGAATCGATTATTGACTCCTCCAGTCGTGCGACAGCTTGAGGCATGGAAATTGGATACGTTGGGTCGTGCGACCAATTAATCCAATTTCCAAATCTACGTTTAAATATCAAATCTGTTCATTTGCAAAGGGACTCTCTCACAACAAAACACACAGTTAACACACACACAACTCACACAGACCTCCTCTCTTTCTCTCTCAAGACGTAAACAACTTCTCTCTCTCTCCTCTCTCTCTCTCTAAACGCCATCTTCGTCCTCACCAAATCTCTCATCGGCGACCTCAACCCAAGCTCTCCCTCCGGCCAAGACCAACACCAATCCTCTCCCTAACCTCAAAACCAACCGGCGACCTCACCCAACCTCATCCTCCATCACCGGCGACCTTCCTCTCCCTAAATCTCCTCCTTCTCCACCGGCGTACCTCTCCCTCTCTTCAAATCAACCGGCAACAACCAATCCCTTCGATCTCAATCGTTATTTACCCCGAACCTAAGCCCATTGATTTACCACAGCTCGACCAACAATCGTCAACCACCGCTTCATTGTTCTTCTCTATCCCCAAAACCAATCAACCGCGTCCCCTGTTTACAGACCATCAGCCGACGACCAAAACCAATTTCCTCCTTCCCCTGTTGTTCTGAGTCCCAAGTCTGTTCAACGCTAGAAGTTTCGTAGCCAATTCAATCTGCAAGCGTGATTTTGTTCCTTGAAGACGATTTGAAGATCCTTAAACCTAACTTGGTTTAAGGAGCGCGGGCTACGAGGGTAACGAACCATTTCTATCTATCTCATTCATTTACTGTTTATTTGTTTCATTGCAATTGATATTCCTTGGACTTGATAATTGGACTCCATCCGTCCTCAATTATCAAGTCCCAACTGCCGATCTCTCTGTTTAATGTGTTTGGTTTGGTATTATTGATATTCATAATGTAATTTTGTGGGATTTGTTGTTTATTGGCCAAGGGAGTTTGGATCTCCCTATATCCACGTCCCCCTTGGTCGATTCATTATAAATTCGTGGGTTTCTGAATTTTTTGGTTGTTGTGTTGGGATTTGAATTGGTTTCTGTTTGATTCTGGTTGAAACTTGTAAAGTCTCTGCAAAGTGCATCGTTGTGTCACGCGACACAATTGAACCCTCAGGTCCTGTGTCACGCGACATAATGTGCCCTTTGCAGAAACTACTTTCAGTTGTAATCCGTATTCAGTCCTCGATGTAAAGTGGGACGTGGCCTCCCAGAGTCAATGGCCTACAAGTTGTAATCCCCCTTGTTGATTAATAAAACAAAGCACTCTCATGCATTTTGTACATATATTGTCATACACACTTCGCACACACTTTTGGATGAATTGAATGTTGAACATAGAAAGACTCGTCTACGGACGAGGCGTGTTGGCTGAACTCTCGATTCTTCCCAACACGTAACGACCCACCGAACCCATTTTCTCTTCCAAAAAGTCTTTCAATGTTTCCTCTAAAAACGGCGTGGCGACTCCTTATTTTTTTCGGTGAGCGTTCATTCAGAGGGCGTGTGGCACCTCAGACCGAGATTACGAGGACATTCGAGGGCGTGTGGCACCTCGAGGCAGAGATTACTTTGAGAGGCTTTCGAGGGCGTGTGGCGCCTCAGACCGAGATTACGAGGCCATTCGAGGGCATGTGGCGCCTCAGACCGAGATTACTGATACTTTCGAGGGCGTGTGGCATCTCAGACCGGGATTGCTAAAACTTAGGAGGGCATGTGGCGCCTGGGCAGATTCTTGAAACTTTGAGGGCATATGGCGCCTCAGGCCGAGATTCTTGCTGAAACTTACGGGCGTGTGGCGCCTCAGGCAAGATTGCTTTGAAACTTACGAGGCGTGTGGCGCCTCGGGCAGAGTGCTTGCTGAAACTTACGAGGGCGTGTGGCGCCTCAAGCCGAGAATTACTGAAACTTACGAGGGCATGTGGCGCCTCAGACCGGAGTTGATGAAATACTTGAGGGCGTGTGGTGCCTCAGATCGAGATTTCGAGGAACATTCGAGGCGTGTGGCTCCTCGAGCCGAGATTACTAAAACTACGAGGCGTGTGGCGCTTGGACCGAGATTACTAAAACTTACGGGCGTGTGGCGCCTCAAACCGAGATTACGAGGATGCGTTAGTCCTGAGATGAAGGCATTCGTGCCTTGAGATTGATTTTGTAAGGCTTTTCGTGCCTTGGGTGCTGGACTTATGATGACGGCCAGGTTTTATCTGCTGGGGATAGGGTGGCAATGATGGGAATGGTCTTGTTAAACTGGCGTTCTTATCAACATAGAAGGATTGACGTTCTAACGACGGGGTTAGGAACGGGATGTGGTCTCGGGAGAGACTGACACATTGCTAGGGAAAAGCGTCCAGAGTTCTAACAAAGCTTGATTAGGAGCCGAGGGGATTGATTAACGTTTCTTTTAGAAGGATGGTCTTAGGATCCTGCTGGGGAGGAATGTTCGGGCTTACGATGATGGCCGAAGAGGGATTGTTGTGCGGGCTTACCTCGATGGCCGCTGAATTGGGATGGTCAGGCTTACGATTGATGGCCGGGGAAGTGAATGTTCACTTGCTGGAGTGAAAAGGTATTCGGACTTACGAAGATGGCCGAAGAGGGATTGTTGTGCGGGCTTACCTTGATGGCCGCTGAAGTGGGATGGTCGGGCTTACGACTGGCGGCCGGAGAGATGAATGTTGGTGAAAACCAATGGGAATTTTGACGTCGGGAGACGAAATTGTGATTTAACGTCCGAAGACGAGACTGAGCGTTTGAATGTCAAACGTCGATTTGAGATTTAACGTGCGGGGCGAAGCGTTAGTGAAAACTAACTGAAAATTTAACGTCTGGAGACAGAATTGTGATTTAACGTCCGATGAAGAGACTGAGTGTTTGAATGTCAACGTCGGTTTGGGACGAAAATGAGCGTTTGAATGTCAAACGTCGATTTGAGATTTAACGTCTGAAGACGAAGCGTTAGTGAAAACTAACTGAAAATTTAACGTCTGGAGACAGAATAGTGATTTAACGTCCGAAGACGGTTTGAGATTTAACGTCTAGAGACGAAACGTTAGTGAAAACTTACTGGAAATTTAACGTCTGGAGATGAAACGTTAGCGAAAAGTAACGGGATTTAACCTCGGGGAGGGGGTGTTAGAATGGTCTAACTTGGGGAAATTTCACACTTTTGGGGGCCAAAAGGGGTAAAATTTAAATTGTGAGAAGTTGAGGGGCCAAAGTGGCAAGGAATCATTTCAGCTGCAAAAGAGTCTGGCCAGACATGGACTGAATTTGACCAGGTTCAAATCAGCAACAGGCCGACGCAAACGAGTAACATTTCCCCATTCTTTCAGGCAAGAAAAGAGAGAAAAGAGAGAAAAATTCTTCCCCATTTCGCGAGTTTTGTTCGAATTTTCGCGGGTAAATCATCATGGATGCCGGTTTGGAACCAAGGGCTCGCCATAGGAGGACCGACAACGAGAGAACGAGGTTGGTGAGGACCATTCGAACCACCGCTCTTCCCATGGATCCAACGGAGTATTATCTGTCTCGGGACTGAATGTGTGCTCGCCACAAAATTTTGTTTTCCAATGATGAAAAAAAGAAAAGGAGTCGCCACGCCATGTTTTAGAGTTACACTTTGAAAAACCTTTGAGAGAAAATGGGTCGAAATTCGGGTTACTTGTTGGGAAGAGCGAGAGTTCACCCAACACGCCTCGTTCGTGGATGAGTCTTTCTAACTAAACATCCAATTAATCCATAAATGTGTTGAACATTGATAATGAACAAATGTAGTAAACATGATTTTATTGATGTGAGCTTGGAAACTTACAACTTGTGAACCATTTATTCGGGAGGCCACATCCCATATACACGAGTCAAAAGCAGATTACAAGAGGAAAATGGTTTTACGCAAATAGACATAGAGTGTCGCGTGACACATGACATGCATGGCTGAATGTGTCGCGTGACATAGGATCAACTAAACACGATGTGTCGCGTGACACAGGACGTCCGTATGCAGATACCTCACAACTTGAACACGAGAAGAACAAACAGCAACCCAGCATAGATCTAACTATACATCCAGTTAACCCGGAATGAACAAATTAACAACAATTCAACCCGGGGAGTGTGGATATGGATTGATCCACACCCCAGGATCTAAACACCAATTTCAACAATAATCAAACCAAGAGCATCCAATTATACAAATCAACTATGTTAAACGAGAGAGATTGCGATTGGGATTCAGTAATCAAGACGGATGGAGTCTGATTACTGAATCCAAGGAAGATTGAATGATGGAATTATCAAAGTAACAAGGTAGAAGAGAGAGGGAGAAGGGAATTGGGAATGTTACCCTTGTTGATCCCACGAATTCTGTACCAAGTTAGGTACAAAATCCTTGACAAGCGCCTGGTCCTGGTGAGCTTGAGAGGATTGGTTGATGGTGGATCTAAGAGGTGATGGAAGAAGTGGGTTGAATTGGGGGGAATTGGAGATGGATTGGGATGAGAGAGAGAGAGGTGTATGTTTAGTGTGTGTGTTACGCTGCAATTTTGGCAGAGTAACAGTGTGTGAAGATTGGGATCCATTTCTAAGAGGGTAGGGTCTTATTTATAGGCATGATTGATGGTCACGGTGTGTCGCACGACCTTACGTAACCATTTTCCAAGCCTCGACTTGTCGCGTGACACAATGTGTCACCAAGCGCTTTGGCGCCAAAACCGGTTTCTGGAATATTCGGGGATAATACCCAAAAGGTCCAAAAAGGTTTATTTCCGGCAGGTCCTTTAGCATGAGCAAAGTACCAAAAGGTACTTCCTTCGCAAGAAACTTATGGAATGTTTCCAGAAGTCTTGGGATGGACCGAGAATTTAGCAAAATGCCCCTTAATGCAATTTTATCGCATTAAAATGCACCTAAAAGGGTAGCGAATTGGATTGGTGTACTTACAGAGCCCCTCACTGTCGCATATGGAAGAAGTGAGGTTGTCGATAAAAATAAGACCCAATCCCAATGAGCGGCAAGGGATAAGGCGGAGGGCTGGACAATGATGCAGGGAGATCGGATGGCATTTGGACCTTTGGAGAAAGGATTCCTACGTATCCACTAGGAGGGAATCAAGCCAAATCGTAGTTCGGAAATGGCGACAAGAAGCAAGAAAGAGTGGAAATGTGCTTTCATACCTTTGTTGTGCTCACACTGTAGGCTGCCGGAGGGACTCATGCTCTTGCGGATGGTGAAAAGTTGTAGGCGCCGGAGGACTCATGCTGCAGCGGGTGAGTGGCGAAGTAGGCTTAGGAGAGTCTCATGCTACTGCTGATGGTGAAAGGTTGTAGCTGCCGGAGGGTCTCATGCTACTGCTGATAGTGAAAGGTTGTAGCTGCCGGAGGGACTCATGCTACAACTGGTGGTGGCGAGTAGCTGTCGGAGGGTCTCATATTACTACTGAGGGTCGTGGATGCCAGAGGGACTCATACCACAGGGTGTTGGTGAAGGGTAGCTGCCAGGGGACTCACACTACTATTGATGGCGGTCGTGGATGCCGGAGGGACTCATACCACTGGGTGTTGGTGAAGAGTAGCTGCCAGGGTACTCACGCTATTGTTGATTCTGCTGGGGATAGGTGTAGCTGTCAGAGGGTCTCGTGCTACTATTGTTGTTGGTGGTGGTGGCTGTCGGAGGGGCTTAGACCACTGTTGTTGGTGGCTTGCTGGTTCCGCCGAGTGCGGAACGGCCTCTGTTGATGATTGGTTGACTTTGGGGTCAGGAACTTCCCTTGGTAGGACGGGAGTTTTGCTTGCTAGGGAGCGAGTTTTTGCTGATGCTTAGGTGGCGGGGTCGATGATACTGATGAGCGTTGCTTGGGGAGGCGACGGTCGGAATCTTTGTCTCGGTTTTTGCTTCGAGGGGCAGTCCTTGAAATTTGATAGTGCTCAGTTGATCATTGTACCTGCGGGGGAAACACCACTCCAAGAACTACATTTAATTATGCTATTCCGTTAGAAAAGATTTAACTATGTTAGCTTGTTTGCACGAATCTGTCCGCTCTTGGAACGAGGTGAAAGAAATGCGGTTATTGTATTGAAAGGTCGGCTTTACCGGGTTTGTACATGAGATGGTGGGACTGTATCGGGTGAGTGTGTATGGTGATACATATGGTGGGGGGACCCTCTCCCGTGCATTTACATGGGAATGTATGTGAGGATGGGAGGTATATTACAGCGGCGGCGAGTCGGAAAGTGCCCTGGGGGATAGACATTGCAAGTACTTCGATGTTGTCTGATGTTGACCAGATGTGTCGCCCGACATGCCATGTCTGCTGGGCAAGTTGTGTCGCACGGCGGAATCGGCTAAATAACGAGTCCCTTTTAAAATCAGCTCAGGGTTCATTTGTAAACACTGCTCTTTCAGTAGAAGGAAACCAGCAGCCGCAGCTTGACAGACAAGCGATTTCTTTGGCAAAGACTAATACTTTCAACAGTAATGGAGCATTATAGCGGAGAAGTAGCTTCCCGGGAACATCAATTCCATCAGGACTTTGTTGAAATTTGGCGATTTCATCAAAAGCATCACAGGCAAGTTATTGACAGGCGGTACAACATGCCATGCATTTGGCCCTTGAAAGACTGGAGGATCGACTGGGATTTGCTCGAGGCTGCATCACGCTTTTGGGACTCGGGCGGCACGTCTTTACTACTGTCATATAATGATCGACACCAACCATGGAGGACTTGAGGGCATTAGACGAGCACAGGCGAGCGGCATACGTAGCATTTCCACGGGACGGACGGTCGGTTGTGGAAGCGATTATCGGACTTCACTGTGCTTGCCGGTGGATCGAGTGCCATCTATGATTAAGGTGATGGGTCCATAGACTTGACTCGGATGGCTAGGTTGCGCTTATCCAGTCCTGGGCTGTTCGATCTTTCCACATCTCTGGACATGTTTATGCTGCTCACCTTGTTGGCTTACTATTTTTGTGGATATAATGGACTCTGTCTGGGTGCGTTGCTGGAGATTGTCAGGCAACTCAGGGGTGACCGGGGTGTGGACCTTCGTCAAATCCGGTCCGGCCAAGGGGAGATGGACATTGTACCGTTCTTTGTTAGGCGAGACCTACCATGGTATTGATAGGCTAGCGGGAGGTCGGATTTCGTAGGTGCGGCGGCCCAGCTTTATTATCTTTGTGGTTCTACGAGAGGTTGCGCTTGATTGGGCCATTACCGGAGGGTCGGACGGCGATGCCTTGGGTGACCCGACCACCTTGAGGCTGGCGAGGATGCGGCCGGCGACGAGCGAGATGAGATTGGCGCGGTGCGGGACTGCGTCGAGCTTTTGGATTCCCGCGTGGAGGTTACGAGACCATGAGAGACATTCGGGGATGGGTCGGTGGTAGTCGTGCTAGGCTTGCATGTATCTTCATTACGTCCCATCACTGGTGAGCGAGCGGTATGGGTACCCTCGGCAAATTGTCCCAGGGCTTTAAGGGAGAGAGGCGACGGCGAAGAGGCTGTTTCGATGGCCATGGCCAAGCCCCGAGACTATGCGGTTTTCGCGGATCCTTTACGGAGGTTTCTTTCCCACACGGACACTTCTTCGGCGATCTAGAGGATTACATTCTTGACCACGAGTATTTGATACGGTATGAGGAGCAATAGGGTCTGTGCGGTTGGCAATAGAGGCTCGCGTCGGGAATACTTGGGAGCATACTACCAGACCAGCCGGTCTTTCGAGAGATACGGAGGCCCCGGGGAACCCCGGATAATGTTAGTGATATTTGCGAGGACTATCGGAGGCAAGAGATCCGGAGAGCTGCTACGAGGATGATCCGAGGTGGTAGCTCGCGAGAGAAGCCTTGAGACAAGAGAGGATTGCTAGGGCCGCTTTGAGGGAGACTGGTCTGATCGAGCCACCGGCACGCGTTATACCTGAGCTAGGACGAGCTCAAACTGACTTATTCGACATTCCTAGGCCAAGCACTGTAAGTACGCCAATCCAATTCGCAACCCTTTTAGATGCATTTTAATATAATAAAATTGCATTAAGGGGCGTTTTTGTAAATTTCCGGCCTATCCCGAGACTTCCGGAAATAGTTCATAAGTTTCCCCTGAAGGAAGTACCTTTTGGTACCTTACTCATGCCAAAGGACCTCTTGGGAATAAAACCTTTTGGACTTTTTAGGTATTTTCCCAGAAGGTTCCAAAATCTGGTTTTGGCGCCAAAAGCAGTTGAGCCACCTTGTGTCACGCGACAACTCGAGGCCTAGAAAGTGGCTACGTGAGGTCGTGCGACACCTTGAGGCCACTAACTGCAGCCTATAAATAAGACCCTCCCCCTCTCAGAAATGGATCCCAACTTCACCTACTGTTACTCTGCAGAAATTGCGACGTAACATTACACCCCAAACACAATCCTCTCTCTCTCTCTCTCCTACCTTCTATCCACCCCAATTCCCTCCAATTCAAACCCATTTCCTAAACAAAACCACTTGGATCCTTTGCATCAATCCTCCCAAGTTCCTAATACCAGAAGCAGCAAATTGAAGGATTCTGTATCTAACTTGATACAGAATTCGTGGAAGCAACAAGGGTAACAAATCTCAAACTCCCTCTTCTCTCTTCCTTCTACCCAATTCTTCATAATTCTATTGTCTACTCCTGTTAGGATTCAGTGATCAGACTCTATCCGTCTAGATTACTGAATCCCAATCGCAATCTCTCTGTTTAAATTGTTTAATCTGTGTAATTGAGCTTTCATTGTTGAATACTTGTTTGAATTTGATGTTTAAACCCCAAGGGGGAGTGGATCTACCCATATCCACACTCCCGGGGTTGATTTGTTGTTATTTATGTATTTCGTATCTAATTTGTTCAATTAATTAGATCTATGTTAGCTGTTGTTGATTCTGGTGTTCATCGTTTAAGTTTCTACAGATGGCCTCTGTGTGTCACGCGACACATTGTTCATAGGTGATCCTGTGTCACGCGACATATCTGGTCACCTGTGTCATGTGTCATGCGACATATCGTGCCTGTCTGCAGAAACCTTTTCCCCTTGTAATCTATTCTAGATTGTTGTAGTAGGGATGTGGCCTCCCTAAATAATTGGCTCACAAGTTGTAAGTCTCGATTCATATTAATAAAATGCATGATTACCACACTTGTTCATTGTCAACATTTGCACACACTTTTGGATTTGCTTGGATATTTAATTGAAAGACTCGTCTACGGACGAGGCGTGTTGGGTGAACTCTTGATTCTTCCCAACACGTAACCTGACCCCCGAACCCGTTCTCTTTTCATAGGTTTTTTAAAGTGCACCTCTTAAGCATGGCGTGGCGACTCTCTTTTTACTCTTTCACCGTTGAAAACCAAAATTTCGCGGGGCGAGCGCACATTCAGTGGCGACTCCGCTGGGGATGCACTTTGAAAACCTATTTTTCAAATGTTAAGTGGGTCAAGCTTTCATTAAATTAAACATCCAATACGTCCATTTTTGTGTGCATCTTTGATAATCATTTGTGGTTCATGCATTTTGTTGATTATGAGACTTGTGAGCCTTATGTGCTTTGTGGTCATTGTGTTGTGCATTAGATATTCTTGCTTTGTTCTTGCCTTGGAGAGCGGGGGCTGATTTGATGATTGCGAGTCTTTGGTTCGGTGACCACCCGGGTCGTGCGACATCTCTGTCCCTTGATGTCTGTGTCACGCGACAAGGAGTGGCCAGAACGAGATATTCGAAGAGTGGTTTGAGCGGTCCCTTGAATCGAATTTGGCTCGATTGATTGTTATTCCCTGTATTTCCAGTGAGGGTGTGTGTGTGTTTTTTTTTCTCTTTTCAAAAGTAAATAAAATAACAATAATAAAAAAAAGATCTTGTTTTTTGTAAATAAAAGAATATAGTCATCCGCACACTACATCACTTAGATTTAGAACCCTCGGGTGCGATTGACGGCATCGCGGACGGCCATGAAATTCGCCTGCGCTTGAGCGCCTGAAATCAAACCTAAACCCCTAGTGCGTTATAGGTGGCACCACACTTAAACCTTACCCACGGTTGGTTTTTGATACAACGTTTTCATCACACCAAAATAACTTGTTTTTGAAACATATCGTAGATCCTTATACCTTCCCCCAAAACCTCGCATCTTGTGGGCATGTTGCCAAATGCAACATGATTTCACGTGGGGACATGTCACTCCCGTGGCGTGTTCTAAACGAGAGATCATGCCGCATTGTCAACGTGCACCGACGAGAGGTCATGCCGGATTTTTCTTCGAAATTCTTCGAAAAGACCCGTTATGCTGCCCAAATTTCCCCAAAAATTTTGACAACCTCTCCGTTCCATATGATGTTAGGATTTGGTTAGGTATCATTACCTATTATATATTTCAAAGCAAGGCATTTAGTGTAATTTGAGCGTTGCGTCCCTAGGCTTCCCCGAGGTATAGTTAGTATGAATAAAGGCTTCTCCTTTCCCAACTGTACTTAGGATTTAAAACACTAATTTATACTTGAAGACGAATAAGATTGTTTGTGCGAGTCTGTCCCGTTCCTTTCCCTCTCCCGTTCCTCAAAATTTCCCTTCAATACCTTATAAACCCGTCTCTACCCCTGCAGCTACGGCGAGTTGGACCCGTTCATCTGTCCCAGGAGCTCGTTTGGTTCGTGTTCAAGAAGTTCAAGCAGTTTCAGTCTGCGTAGAATCAAATATGGCCGGGAATGGAGATGTGTTTTCCGCTCAGTCTGCCGGAGGTTCGGTCTCTTTGGGTCTATCAAGTTTGAGCGAGATGTCTGCGGAAGAGTTGAGGATGAATCTGGAAGCCGCTTTGACCAGAGAGCGTGAGGCCTGTCTATTGGCTCAGAATGCCAAGGCCCGTGAGGAAGAAGCTCATAACCGCTTTGTTGAGGCCATGAGAGCCAAAGGGATCGCAGTACTTCGTCGAGAGGACGGTTCTTATGAGGAGATCACGAGAGACGATCACAATGAGATTGGATCCGCTTCACTGCCCGGCTACTCGGCCCGGTTACAATGCGATGCCACCTCCAGTAAGCTATGCCCCGCGCCCCGATCAAATGTCATCTCCGGGAATGTTTGTGAGTGACCAAGGAAGGTTCATTCCCCCATCCTCTCAAGGGTATAACCAAGTTATTCAGCAAGGTGTTAGCAAGAATGGCGGTCAAACATCAAATTTCTTCGATCTCACTGCCTCTCCAACTCCCAATGCCCCAGCATCGCAGTTTCAGTATGGATCTCAGTTTCAAGCAGGTTATCCCTAACCCAAGTTCAGAGTGTACCCGACAGTTTTCAGGGTGGTCAGTCTAATGTGCAGCAGAATGGTCAATACCGTCTTTCAGGGAATCAGATTTGTCAAGACAATATTCCGAGGTATCAGCAGTCTCAGACCCAAGGCAGTTTCTCTCAGCCCGCAGTGTGTTCCCCTCTTACCCAACATTTATATGGTTCTACCCCGTATTCGGCTCCTTGCATCAGTACAGGATTTTCTACTCTTGGTCAGTTCAGAAGTCAGTCAGCGCAATTCGGTCCCCAGAACCCCAGTGTGCAGTTTAATGGCTATGATATGTATGGGAACAGGATTCCCAGCTCGGTCAGCTTGTTGGACAGTAATATCGGAATCCCCAGTACCTTTGGTCTACCATCAGCAGCTTTGCCCATTAGATCCAGTCCAGAGTTCCAATTGCCGTCATCAACAGTGGCTCCCGCTATCCCCCAGATTCCAGGTTTGGCGCCAGAAGTGACAGCCTTATTGAAACAGATGCAACAGCAGATCGACAAATTGACCGTGGGTTCTAGTGGTCTCAAGGTTGTGGACCCAGCTCAGGTAACACCTTTGCCTCACAAGTTCAAAATGCCCAAGATGGACTTCGATGGTACTGCTTGCCCGAAAATGCATGTGGATACTTATGTTATGACAATGGGAGTGATGGGCTGCACGCCCGAGTTTATGGCATCCCAGTTCCATCTGACTTTGAAGGGATCAGCGCTCACATGGTTTTTGGCCTTGAAACAAGAATGCCGCTCCACCTGGAGCCAGATCACGGAAAATTTTTTGGAGAAGTACAAAGGCAATTTGGAGTGGCGTACCACCAGGGATGATTTAGTGGGGACCATCCAGAAGACTGATGAGTCAATTACAGAGTTCTATAAATAGTGGAATGCCAAGCTTAATGAGCTATCAGAGCCAATACCCCTTCAGGACCAAAAAGACATCTTCTTGTCATGCGTAAAGCCAGTACTCAGGGAAGCCATCGGAAAAGGTTGGTATCCAGATCTGCGAGAGATGGTTGGAATGGGAGCTAGAAGTGAAAACAGATTATTCAATCAAACCCCGAATGCAAATGCCGGTGGTAACAGTGGTAGTGGAGGATACCGATATCGAGCACCCAACCCTGTTTCAACGATGGCGCCGAGGGGAAGAAAAGTGGCCAAAGACAACAGTATTAACAACTTGCAAAGAGGAGGTAGTAATGTGCAGAATGCAGTGTGATTTCAGCCTAAACCGCAGCCGAGGTTTGATGATTTGGGCATGTCTACAGAGGAAGTTTTCAACGGATTGCTTCGGACCGGCATGATCAAGCTGCTGGAGAATTATAGTCCTGCCCGTCCTAATCCCCATCTAGATGCTAGTAAGTACTGTCGATTTCACCAGTTCCCAGGGAACACCACAAATTCCTGCATAACCCTCAAAAAGATTATTCAAGGGCTCGTAGATGACAAGAAGATCGAGAAATCTCCTCGCCCAAATGTTGTCAAAAATCCTCTGCCAAGTAACAATGTGAATCTTATCGACTTCGGGCAAGATTATTTTGTCAATGTAATAGAGTTTGGGGAATCCGTAGATGGAAATGTTAGCAATGGTTGTAATAAGGTTGTGATTGATGTAATCCCTCGTTCTAATGAAATGAAAGATAACTTCTGCTATGTTTTGTATCTTGATGACTTACATGATTTGAATAATGCTGTTGAGTTTGATGATTATGAAGAGTGCTTGATTGTTAACACTATATCCTCCATGGCTCCTAGAGAATCCCCAATCTCTTTGGAGGAGCTCAGGATGGCAGCTAACTGGAAAGTGCCTTTGTCCGTAAATGAGATAAGACAGGCGGCTTGGCCATATAGCACTCGCCCTGTACCGCTTACACTAGCAGAGCTCAAGGAGGCCAGTAAGGATTTTGTGGTTGATAATCATCAAGAAGTTAATTTGTTGACTCGGTCAGGGAGAATGTTGGGAATGGATAATTCAGATCCATCCGGGAAAGGTAAGGCAGTTGCGGTCTCTAATCCCCAGTCCTCTCAGAATCCCTACAAATCGGCAGGAGATGAAGAAGACCAGGAAGACCCAATTTTGACACAGTTAAAGAGAACACAAGCCGATATCTCCTTATGGTCTCTACTCACGTCCTCCTACCCTCACAAACTAAAGTTGGAAGAGGCCCTGTCCAAAACGAAAGTGTCTGTCAATGCCACCCCAGACGAGGCCTGTCAGCTGATCGGAACTGCGTAGTATGGGAACATCATTACTTTTACGGATCTTGACCTGCCTGCTTACGGTGCGAAGCATAATGAGTCCCTACACATCACGGTGCCCTTGGAAGGACAGCGGATTTCCCATGTGTTGATAGACAATGGGTCGGCTATGAATGTGCTCCCTGCTAAAATGATGAGTATGTTAGACATTAATGCGCAGAACCTTAAACCATCCAACCAAACCATAAAGGCCTACGATTCGACATCTAGGGCGGTGTTGGGGATAGTCTCTCTGAATTTGATGTTTGGGGGCAAGGAGATGATGGTAGAATTCCAAGTTATCGACATTCCAGTCACATTCTCAGCATTATTGGGCAGACCGTGGATTCATGAAATTGGAGCGGTAGCCTCCACTCTCCACCAGTGTTTAAAGTTTGTGCAAGAGGGAGTCTTGACAACCATTTATGGTGATAGCGTCACTATTGGGGAAACCAGCACCAATACCTTACCAGTGATGGAAATCAAGCTCGACCAGGAGAATCCGATGCTTAGTGGATTCACGATTGAGAAACCTAAAGGGCAGGTCTGCACCATAGATTTGACGACATCTTCAGACAAAATTCCCCCTGTATTGAAAATGATGAGAGGTACGAGCTATATCCCTGGTCTGGGGCTGGGAAAACCAACAGGGACCGTGTAGGCTTGTGTTGCCAGAAGCCAAGAGAAACAAACAAGGCCTTGGATATGCCGTGACTAGAGAAGATAAAGCGTACGATAAGACTGAAGCTTTTAAAGAAAGGATGACCTCAGCGGCTGGTAAGAGGTACAAGAGGCCTGAGATGCACCCGTACAGTTGGTCTTTGAACAAGCACTTTGTCAGAGAGGATGGAGATATGTTTGTTTGTCCAGAACCAAGGCTGAGCCAAATGGAAGAAAGAATGAGAACAATCCGGAGGTTTGCCAGCAGCCAAAACCAGGTGAAGGAAATGTTTGATAGCTTGCCCAGAAGGCCAGGTGTTACCGCCACTTACGAGAACAACTACCATTTATGGGGGCCTGATTATGTGAATCAATTTGAAAAGCTTGCTCTGGACGAACCCACTATATGCAAGATCCGCAGTGCTGGACCCGTGGACATTGATGGTGATTTGGCAGATTTGTTCAAAGAAGCGAGGGGCATCGAGCCTGAGGATGGTATGCATTTCGCAGAAGTACCTACAGAAGGGGTGGTTGTTGCTAAAGAGCCGAGTGATTTGATCGACTTTTCCTCTGATAGCGAGGTGGTGGCTATGCTAGAATTTGAGAAAGAACCAGTTGTGAAGCTGAACAGTTTGGAGACCATAGCAGAGAGACCGTTACAGAATTGGACTTCATTCCGAGGACCGGTCGCCGACAGGGAGACTATGATTGGAAAGCTTGGGCTCAAGCCTCGTCCTTGTCCCTCCGAGACTAAATTTGTTCCTTGTGTCTTGAGTCGGTCTCCTGAATCCCTTTTTATTGAATTCGAGTCTTCTGATCGGTCTGACGTCCTCACGACGGAAGACCGTCTTCGAGTTGTAAACACTGTTTTTCCCTTTGCTTTGAATAAAATGGTCGACCTTTCTGAGTATCCCGTGATTGCAAATCTAACAATTGAACGCTTAACAAAAAATAATCATCAAGATTTAAAAATAATTAAGCCTAATTCAATTGAAGATAATGCAGACTTAATAGATGACCAAATTTTAGAAAATGATTCAAAGCAGGTTGCGAGCAAAAGGAAAGCCGGGCCCAAGCTGCCGATGAGGTATTGACAACGGTGAACACAGGAGCAGTAGAAGAACCCAAAGAAACCCAGATTGGTAGCTTCTTCTCCGGAGATGAACGGGTTGCCCTGATCGAGTTGCTTAAAGAATTTATGGACGTCTTTGCCTGGTCCTACAAAGACATGCCTGGGCTGGATACATCTATCGTAGAGCACCGGATACCTCTAGATCCAGAAATTAAGCCGATCAAGCAGAAGTTGAGGCGGATCAAACCTGAGTGGTCCTTGCAGGTGAAAGAAGAAATTGAAAAACTCCTACGGGTGGGCTTTATCAAAGTGATTGAATATCCGACTTGGCTGGCAAACATTGTTACAGTCACAAAAGCAAACGGAAAGGTTCGGGTCTGCGTAGATTTCCGGGATCTCAATAAGGCTAGTCCCAAAGATGACTTCCCTTTGCCCAACATTGATATGCTAGTGGATGCAACTGCAAACTTCGAGGTCAAGTCCTTCGTTGATGGTTTTGCGGGTTACAATCAGATCAAAATGGCTGAGGAAGATCAGGACAAGACAGCGTTTACAACTCCGTGGGGTACTTATTGTTACACAGTGATGCCATTTGGACTAAAGAATGCTGGGGCTACCTATCAGAGAGCCGTCACTACCCTGTTTCATGACATGATCCACAAGGAGATTGAAGTGTATGTAGATGATATGATTATTCACTCGAAAGGGTCAGATGGACAGCATTTCATTGATTTGAGGAAGTTCTTCAACAGACTCCGAGAGCACTCCATGAGACTAAATCCAGCCAAGTGCACCTTTGGGGTTATTCGCGGTAAAGTCCTGGGGTATATGGTCACAGAGCGCGGCATCGAAGTAGATCCCAGAAAGGTTAAGGCAATCGTTGAAATGAAGCCGCCCAGAACTGTCTCCGAAGTAAAAGGATTCATGGGTCGATTACAGTACATCAGCAGATTTGTCAACCAACTGACCTCCATGTGTGAGCCGATCTTCAAGCTACTAAAGAAGAATCAGGAAGTGGTTTGGAACGAAGAATGCCAACTAGCTTTCGAGAGGATCAAAGCTTACCTCGTCAATCCTCCCATTCTTTGTCCGCCTCACGGGAGCAAGCCTTTACTGCTATACTTGACGGTCACAGACACAGCCACTGGGGCTATGCTAGCACAAGAAAAGAAGGATTCAAAGACTGAGAATGCCATTTATTTCGTCAGCCGCAAATTCCAAGGTAGCGAGTTAAATTACTCTGCCCTAGAGAAGACGTGCGCAGCTCTGGTTTGGGTAGTCGAAAAGCTAAAGCACTACATGCTATCCCACACCGTACACTTGGTCTCCAAGATGGACCCGATCAGATACCTATTCCAGGGTGACAGAGGTAACATCTCTACCAGATTGGCAAAATGGACCTTCTTCCTAGCCGAGTTCGACATCAAATATGTGATCCGGAAATCAATCAAAGGACAAGCTTTGGCAGATCAGTTGGCTGATTTCCCCAGTACAGAAGCCCGAGGACCAGATCTCCAGTTTCCAGATGAGGGGATTCTTGTTATAGAAAGCGGCAACCGGTGGCAGTTATTCTTTGATGGAGCAGCGAACAAAAGAGGTAATGGCATCGGGATGGTACTAGTAGACCCGAACGACATGCATACCCCCATAGCTATCAAGCTGAACTTCTCGGTTACCAACAATGCTGCCGAGTACGAAGCTTGCATAGCTGGTCTAGAGGCTGCCCTCGAGCGACATGTGGAGGAGTTAGAAGTGTTTGGCAATTCCCAGCTGATAATAAATCAAGCCGCCAACAGATGGAAAACTTCAGATCTGTGTCTCCAAAGATATCTTGCTTACATTGCAGAGCTCGTCGGTTAGTTCAAGGAAGTGTCATTCTAGTTCCTGCTGCGAGATAAGAACAGATTTGCCGATGCCCTAGCTACTCTGGCCTCGTTGGTGGAAATACCAGAGGGAAAGTCAATCAAACCGTTCAGAGTCGGCAGGCGAGAAAATCCTGCATATTGTTGTGAAGTTGAGATCGAAACCGTTAATGAGCCGTGGTACAACCAGATCTTCCAATATCTCAAGCATGGTGAAGCATCCTTCCCTGTTGACAAAGAAGGAGACTTAAAAGGTGTTCATGCCAAAAGCTTGCAAGCTCTAAAGAGACTATCAGCACAGTACGTCATACTTGGCAATGAGTTATGGAAGAAAAGGGAAGGTTGCCCACTCCTGCTCTGTATCAGCAAAGAAAAGGCCCAAAGAGTAATGGAAGATGTTCACAACGGTGCCTGCGGACCTCATATGAACGCTCGATCTCTTATGCATAGCATTATCAGGCTGGGTTACTTCTGGATCACTATGGAGGCGGTGCATCCAGTTTGTGCGGACTTGTGATAAATGCCAGCGATTCTCCAACCTGAACCACATCCCTCCTCATGACCTATACTGTATGACAACTCCGTGGCCCTTCGCAACATGGGGGATTGATGTCATTGGGAAAATAACTCTGCCCGGGAGCAATGGACATTCATTTGTATTAGTTGCGGTAGATTACTTCACAAAGTGGGTAGAAGCTGCGTCTTACAAAGTGCTCACAGCTAAGAAAGTTGCTCGCTTCATAAAGGAACAGATCTTCTGCCGCTACGGAGTCCCGAATGAGATCATTTCTGACAATGGAACCCATTTCGAAGGAGAAACTGATCGGTTACTCACTGAGTACAAGGTCAAGCGCCATAAATCTTCACCATACAGACCGCAGACGAACGGTGCTGTTGAGGCTGCCAATAAGAACTTGGAGAGAATCATAAAGAAGATGGCCGAACGAGGACGAGATTGGCCAGAGAAGCTGCATTTAGCATTGTGGGGCTACCGCACTTCAATTCGAACTGCCACCGGCGCAACTCCATATGCTTTGACTTACGGAATGGAGGCTGTCATGCCCATTGAGTTAGAGATTCCATCCCTCAGGGTTCTGCTCGAGAATGAAGTAAATGAGATTGAATGGCTCCAAAGTCGATATAATGAATTGGCTCTGTTAGACGAACGCAGATTAAAAGCCATGGAGCATAACCGGGCATATCAGAAAAGAATGGCCCGTGCCTTTGACAAGAAAGTGAAACCCAGGGACATCAAGGTTGGTGATCTGGTCCTTAAGATGAAGCCCTCGAATCAGAGCAGTGCATTAGGCAAATGGGCACCTGTTTGGGTCGGACCGTTTCTAGTGAAGAAAATATTCTCCGGAGGAGCTATGCAGCTGACAGATTTGGATGGCAACCCATTTCTGCACCCCGTCAACGGCGACAAGTTGCGGAGGTATTATGTATGATCGAGTCTTTTCCCCCTCTATAATAAAAAAACAAAAAAAAGAAGAAAATGAGAAATAAAGGCGCAATAAAATTGTCCCAGATGAGACTGAAAACCTCTCAAAAGGCAGTCCATGCAAAAATAAGGGACGCGCCCGGTGCTAAAGAATATACCCAGCTAGACCGAAAACCCTAAAAAGGGCGGTCTAGGTAAAAAACAGGGTTGCACCATGTCCCCCTTCTATCTTCCCCTTTCTTAAACACAAAAGTTGATTGAGTCGAACTACGGAGACCTGAGCCCCTTAGTTCTCTTACAAAAGGGGAACGTAGGCAACCACTTGTGGTTCGGTCTAAATTGCTGCAAAAATCTCTCATCCTGCCAAAAAGTGTTTTGATTACAGTTCCAAAGCTTTTCAAAGGTTCATTTTGAGTTAATACTCTTGTTGATGAGTTCAAGCACGGCCTGCTTTTGACTCAAAAAGCCTGCTGCGAATAAAAGGAATAAATTTTCAACATCTATTTCGTCTGCATTAAGTAATCAAAGGATACTCATGTTCCATACAATAATTCCTACTCTCAAAACACAAAGCAAAATAGTCTCCTATCTCTCAGAAAAGTGTCTAGAAACTCGTCCCCGCTCCCGAACTCGCTCCTCTGTCCTTCCTCTTCCTCGGTCCCCGGGAGGTCTTTGGCTTAGGAATGTCGAATAAATCGGTTTGAGCCCGTCCCAGTTCAGGTATAACACGCGCCGGTGGTTCAATCAGACCAGTCTCCCTCAAGGCGGCCCTAGCAATCCTCTCTTGTCTCAAGACCTCTCTGCGAGCCATCACCTCTGGATCATCCCTCAAAGCAGCCCTCCGGATCTCTTGTTTCCGATAGTCCTCAGCAACATCACCGGTAACATTGTCTGGGTTTCCCCGTGCCTCTGTATCCCTGAAAGACCGACTGGATGGATAATCTGCTCCCAAGTATTCCGGCGGCGAGCCTCATATGTGGCTGTACAAGACCCTGATGCTCCTCATACCAAGTCAGATACTCTGTGGTCAGAAATGTAAACCCTCTGGACTGCCGAAGAAGTACACGAGTGGGAAGAAAACCCTCCAGAAAGGATCTGCTGAAAAACTGTATAGCCTGGGGCTCGGTCATAGACATCGGAACAGCATCGGTCATCAGCCTCTCCCTCAAAGCTCGGACAATCTGCTGAGGGTATCTATACTGTCTGCTCACCAATGATGGGATACAGAAAGAAGATACATGCAAGCCTGGCAGCCTGACTACTACTGATCCATCCTGAATGTCTCTCATGGTCTGTAAGTTCCAGGCAGGAATCCAAAAGCTCAGATCAGTAGTCCCGTACCGCGACAATCTCATCTGCCAACTGTCAACGGCCATATCCCTCAGCAGCCTGCGTGGCCGGGTCACCCAAGGCATTGCCATCCGACCCTCTGGTAATGGCCCAATCAAGCGCAACCTCTCAGAGAACCACAGAGATAACAAACCGGGGCTGCCTGCTCCCATGAAGCCTGATCCCCCTGCCAGCCTGTCGATGCCATGGTAGGTCTCAGCCAGCAACAGTGGTACAATGTCCATCTCCCCTTGGCCGGATTGAATTTGACGAAGATCCACACCCCGGTCACCCCTCAGTTGCCTGACAATCTCCAGCAACGCACTTGAGCAGACTCCGGCATATCCGCAGAAATAGTAAGCCGACAGGGTGAACAGCATGAATATATCCAAAGAGGTAGAAAGGTCAAACAGCTCAGGACGGGACAGGCGTAACCTAGCCATCCGAGTCAAGTCTATGGACCCATCACCCAGAATCATAAATAACACCTGATCCGCTGGCAGACACAAGAAGTCCGATAACTGCTCCACAACCGACCGATTGTCCCGTGGGAATGCTATAGTTGCCACCTCGCCCAAGCCTATCAATGCCCTAAAGTCTTCCATGGTTGGGGTCAAGTCATTGTATGACAAAGAAAAGACGTGCCGCTCTGAGTCCCAGAAGCAGGATGCAGCCCGAAGCAAATCCCAGTCGACCCTCCAGTCTTTCAAGGACCAAATGCACGGCATATTGTACCGCTTGTCAATAACCCTCCTATGTTGCCTCAGATGAAATCCCCAAATTTCGACAAAATCCTGATGAAATTGACATTCCCGGGAAGCAACCTCTTTGTTATAATGCTCCATTGCAGCCGAAAGTATCAGTCTTGGCCAAAGAATTCGCTTATCTGCCAAGTAGGGGCTGCTGGTTTCCTCTACTAAGAAGACAGTGTTTGCAAATGAAGCCTGAATTGACTCTAAAACAGGACCTGTTACGAGCTTCGCTCAGTCGTGCGACACAATAGGTCAAGCAGACATAGCATGTCGGGCGACACATATTGGTTGACATCAGACAGTATGGAAAGGCCTGCAGTGGTTACCCCAGATCACTTTCCAACTCGCCGTCGCTGTAATGCACCTCCTACCCTCATATACATGCCCATGAAAATGCACGGGAGAGGACCCCCTACTATACACACCTATCCGAGACAGTTCCAAAATCTCATGAACAAACCCGACAAAGCCGACCTTTTAATACAATGATCGCGTTTCCTTCCCAGAACAGACAGACTCGTGCAAACAAGCTAACATAGGTTAATCTTTGCTAACAAGATAGCTTAGTTAGATGTGGCGTTTGGAATGTTGTTCCCTCGCAGGTACAATGATCAACTGAGTCTCACAAAACCTCGAAGACTGGCCCTCAGGCAAAACCGAAAAAAAAAGAACAAAAAAGTTCGTATCTATGACAGTCTCCCAGGCAGAGCGCAGCAAGATCAACGGCCCCAAAGCACCAAAAAAAAAAAGCCAACTCCCCAGAAAGCAGAGTCCCCGGCTTACCAAGCAAAGTTCCAAAGATCAATGGCCCCAAAGCACCAAAAAGAAGCCAACTCCCCAGAAAGCAGAGTCCCCGGCTTGCCAAGCAAAAGTTCCAAAGATCAATAGCCTCGAAGCACAGACAAAAGCAGAGTCCCCGGCTTACCAAGCGAAGTTCAGGACACAAAAATCAAAAATCAACAAAGACCGTCCAGCATTTGACAAAATCGGTAGAATACAAAAGCAGGAAAGCAGTAGCGTGAGACCCCTGGCAGCTATACTTATCCCCCAAAGAGCAGGAAAGCAGTAGCGTGAGACCCCTGGCAGCTATAATTATCCCCAAAGAGCAGGAAAGCAGTATCGTGAGCCCCCTGGCAGCTATACTTATCCCCAAAGAGCAGGAAAGCAGTAGCTTGAGACCCCTGGCAGCTATACTTATCCCCAAAGAGCAGGACAGCAGTAGCGTGAGACCCCTGGCAGCTATACTTATCCCTAAAGAGTAAGAAATCAGTAGTGTGAGCCCCCTGGCAGCTATACTTATCCCCAAAGAGCAGGAAAGCAGTAGCGTGAGACCCCTGGCAGCTATACTTATCCCTAAAGAGCAAGAAAGCAGTAGCGTGAGACCCCTGGCAGCTATACTTATCCCCAAAGAGCAGGAAAGCAGTAGCGTGAGACCCCTGGCAGCTACCTTGCACCAACAAAGTGGTATGAGTCCCGCCGGCATCCACAAAGACCAGTTGTAGCATGAGACCCGCCAGCAGCTACAACCCGTCAAACAGCGATAGCATGAGACCCGACGGCAGCTATTCGCCAAAAAACCAGTTGCAGCATAGGACCCTCTGACAGCTACAACCTGGCACCAAAGGCAGCTACTAGCCAACCGCAGTAGTACCGACCCCTCAAGAAGTCACAGGTAAGCACAGCAAAGGTATGAAGACATATCTCTACCCCTTTCTTGCTTGTAGTCAGTTTTGGTAATTCCGAACTACGATTTGGCTTGATTCCCTTTTTAAGGAATACATAGGAATCCTTTCTCAGAAAGGTCCAGCCATCCGATTCCCCAGATTCACCTTCTAGCCCGTTGCCTTATCCCCTGATGCTCATTGGGATTGGGTCTTATTTTATCGACAACCCCACTTTTTCCAAAAGTGACGTTGCCGAGGGGCTCTGTAAGTACGCCAATCCAATTCGCAACCCTTTTAGATGCATTTTAATATAATAAAATTGCATTAAGGGGCATTTTGGTAAATTCTCGGCCTATCCCGAGACTTCCGAAAACATTTCATAAGTTTCCCGCGAAGGAAGTACCTTTTGGTACCTTACTCATGCCAAAGGACCTCTTGGGAATAAAACCTTTTGGACTTTTTGGGTATTTTCCCTGAAGGTTCCAGAATCTGGTTTTGGCGCCAAAAGCAGTTGAGCCACCTTGTGTCACGCGACAACTCGAGGCCTAGAAAGTGGCTACGTGAGGTCGTGCGACACCTTGAGGCCACTAACTGCAGCCTATAAATAAGACCCTCCCCCTCTCAGAAATGGATCCCAACTTCACCTACTGTTACTCTGCAGAAATTGCGACGTAACATTACAACCCAAACACAATCCTCTCTCTCTCCTACCTTCAATCTACCCCAATTCCCTCCAATTCAAACCCATTTCCTAAACAAAATCACTTGGATCCTTTGCATCAAACCTCCAAAGTTCCTAAGACCAGAAGCAGCAAATTGAAGGATTTTGTATCTAACTTGATACAGAATTCGTGGAAGCAAAAAGGGTAACAAATCTCAAACTCCCTCTTCTCTCTTCCTTCTACCCAATTCTTCATATTTCTATTGTCTACTCCTGTTAGGATTCAATAATCAGACTCTATCCGTCTAGATTACTGAATCCCAATCTCAATCTCTCTGTTTAAATTGTTTAATCTGTGTAATTGAGCTTTCATTGTTGAATACTTGTTTGAATTTGGTGTTTAAACCCCAAGGGGGTGTGGATCTACCCATATCCACACTCCCGGGGTCGATTTGTTGTTATTTCTGTATTTCGTATCTAATCTGTTCAATTAATTAGATCTGTGTTAGCTGTTGTTGATTCTGGTGTTCATCGTGTAAGTTTCTGCAGATGGCCTCTGTGTGTCACGCGACACATTGTTCATAGGTGATCCTGTGTCACGCGACATATCTGGTCACCTGTGTCGTGTGTCATGCGACATATCGTGCCTGTCTGCAGAAACCTTTTCCCCTTGTAATCTGTTCTAGATTGTTGTAGTAGGGATGTGGCCTCCCTAAATAATTGGCTCACAAGTTGTAAGTCTCGATTCATATTAATAAAATGCATGATTACCACACTTGTTCATTGTCAACATTTGCACACACTTTTGGATTTGCTTGGATGTTTAATTGAAAGACTCGTCTACGGATGAGGCGTGTTGGGTGAACTCTCGGTTCTTCCCAACACGTAACCTGACTCCCGAACCCGTTCTCTTTTCATAGGTTTTTGAAAGTGCACCTCTTAAGCATGGCGTGGCGACTCTCTTTTTACTCTTTCACCGTTGAAAACCAAAATTTCGCGGGGCGAGCGCACATTCACGCGACCTTTCTCGGTCCAATCTCCAATAGTGACCTTCGCTGTCCAATCCTCAATCGCGACCTTACTCGGTCCGATCTCCAATCGCGACCTTCGTTGTCCAATCCTCAAATCGCGACCTTCACGGTCTGATCTCCAATCGCGACCATTCTCGGTCTGATCCCCAATCGTGACCTTCGCGGTCCAATCTTTCAAAATCGCGACCTTTCTCGGTCCAATCTCCAATCGTGACATTCGCGGTCCAATCCTCAATCGCGACCTTGCTCGATCCGATCTCCAATCGCGACCTTCGTGGTCCAATCCTCAAATCGCGATCTTCACGGTCCGATCTCCAATCGCGACCTTCACGGTCCGATCTCCAATCGCGACCTTACTTGGTCCGATCTCCAATCGCGACCTTCGTGGTCCAATCCTCAAATCGCGACCTTCATGGTCCAATCTCCAATCGCGACCTTTCTCGGTCCGATCTCCAATCGTGACCTTCGCGGTCGAATCTCTCAAAATCGCGACCTTTCTCGGTCCGATCTCCAATCGCGACCTTCACGGTCCGATCTCCAATCGCGACCTTCACGGTCCGATCTCCAATCATGACCTTCGCAGTCCAATCTTTCTAAATCGTGACCTTTCTCGGTCCGATCACAAATCTCAACCTTCGCGGTCCAATTCTCAATCGCGACCTTTCTCAGTCCGATCCCCAATCGCGACCTTCGCGGTCCAATCTTTCAAAATCGCGACCTTTCTCGGTCCGATCTACAATCTTGACCTTCGCGGTCCAATCCTCAATCGCGACCTTGCTCGGTCTGATCTCCAATCGCGACCTTCGTGGTCCAATCCTCAATCGAGACCCTCACGGTCCGATCTCAAATCTCCAATCGAGACCCTCACGGTCCGATCTCAAATATCCAATCGAGACCTTCACGGTCCGATCTCAAATAGCCAATCGAGACCCTCACGGTCCGATCTCAAATCTTCAATCGAGACCCTCATGGTTCGATCTCCAATTTTTGATATCGACTTTTCATGGTCAAATAATCAGTCGAGACCTTTCACGGTCCGATCTCAAATATCCAATCGAGACCTTCACGGTCCGATCTCAAATAGCCAATCGAGACCCTCACGGTCCGATCTCAAATATCCAATCGAGACCTTCACGGTCCGATCTCAAATATCCAATCGAGACCTTTTACGGTCCGATTTCAAATATCCAATCGAGACCTTCACGGTCCGATCTCAAATAGCCAATTGAGACCCTCACGGTCCGATCTCAAATCTTCAATCGAGACCCTCATGGTTTCGATCTCCAATTTCCGATATCGACCTTTCATGGTCAAATAGTCAATCGAGACCTTTCACGGTTCGATCTCAAATATCCAATTGAGACCTTCACAGTCCGATCTCAAATATCCAATCGAGACCTTCACGGTCTGATCTCAAATAGCCAATCAAGACCATCACGGTCTGATCTCAAATCTTCAATCAAGACCCTTACGGTCCGATTTCAAATCTCCAATCGAGACCCTCACGGTCCGATCTCAAATCTCCAATCGAGACCCTCACGGTCCGGTCTCAAATCTCCAATCGAGACCCTCACGGTCCGATCTCCAATTTCCGATATCGACCTTTCATGGTCAAGAAGTCAATCCTGACCTTGCGTGGTCAAATCTTTTTTCTAGACCTTTCACGGTCCAATTTTTGATCTCGACCTTTCAAGGTCCAATCTTTTCCAATCAGTTAGGATTATGAGAAAACATGTTTTAAAGTAGACTTAAGTAGTAAATGCACGTTGCACGAGCCTAAAAGCCTTGAGCCAGATACCCCTTTCGAAACCTAAGCCCTACCTCTCGTTTCCTGCAGCGAACGAACAGTGGTTCAGAATTCTGGGTCAGCGTCTCCTCAGCACTACGGTTACGGTAGCGTCAGACAGTTCCTCGGTTCCCTCAATTCCTGCAGCGAGACTCTCCGATATGTTAGACTCACCGAGAAATCATGACGGGAACGGAACCCCGCCACCGGTAACCGATATGACACTGGAAGAAGCCATCCGGGCCTGTGAGGTTCACAAGAAACAGAAAGAGGATCAGCAGAATTTTGTGGTACAGCTTCTGAATGAACGGGGTATAGCAGCTATCCCCCAACCAGATGGTACTTTTATTTTAATCGAGGACGACAATCCTCCCCGATCAGCTCCCCAAACCTTCAACCAGGTTCCTCCACCGTCAAACTAAGGGAATCCTTCAAACCAAGGAAACAGCCGACCGAGGCTTCATATTGCCACTTCTCAAGGCACACCTATCATACACGGCCAAGCCAGTTCTACCCCCTTCACTCAATATAACCAGCGCAGCGCTGGACCATCTCAAACATATCCAGATAACCATCAAAATCCTCCCAGGTTCACTTCCTTTTCTCAATATTCCCAAAATTCATCAGGTTTCCCCCACATGACTTTCCCAACCCATTACTTCGGACAGCCTGCATTCGTTCCAGCTGCTTCATGGCCTCAAATCCCTCAATTTCCACAGTATCCACTAAATTATACTCCGTTCCCTCAAAGCCCATTTGTCCAAACCCATATCATGGTTCCCTCCGTCAATGGACCTTTGGTTACAGGTTCCAGCATTCCAGAGGTTTCTATCGACCTGCATGTGGTTATGCAGGCAGAACAAAAGGCAGGCGAAACTATGGGAGAATTTTACAAGGAACAGAGCCAGAAGCTTTCCGAAATCCTGAAGTCACTACCTGAGCAAATGAGAGCCTTCGAGTCATGTTTGAAGCCATCAATAAAAGCATTAGTCAGCCATCGCTTCTGCCTTTATCTCTGAGCCATGGTCAATACGGGTTCCCAATAATAGAATTGAAGGAAAAGCAGGCCCCGAGCACAGAGCCATCTTACCAGTACAGAGTAACAACTACATTCAACAGTCCCAGCATGACTTCCTTCGTCAATATAATTCAAGTATTTCTGCCATTCGGAGATTTGGATGTGATCACAGTTCTAGACACCAGTCAGACAGCGCGCACCTACGGAGACTGCTTAGCTCTTGCAAGGAAAGCCCTCCTGGAACTAGCTGCACAAGAAAATCACCTCTGGAACGAAAACAAAGCTCAGAAGACTCATAGGGACCGAGCCCTTAAAGCGTCACAAGCAGTTTCAGACAGCAAGCTAGAGGCCACTCTAGACCAGTTCGACCAAAGGTTTTGCCCACGGCGACTTCCTGGACTACCATCGCTTCTCATCAAACCCCCTCTGGAAAGGGAGGGAGGTCAACGGTCCCGATGACCTAGGAGATGGAATGGCAGAGCACAAGGAATACCTAGCCAAACAGCATGAGGAATACAAGTGCTTATCTCCCCGAGAGAAGCAAGTCCTTTGTGAAAGCGAAGACGAAGACGATGAAACTATTCTCTTCCAAGCCGGTCGTGAAGTCAACAAAACCGAAATCCCTAGGGTCCTGGGAGGATGGGAGCGGATCATTTTCGTTCTCAAATTGAAAGGCCAACTGAAAGAGGAAGGTCTATTCAAAAAGAAGAGAAAGATGGGAATACATCTCCAACAACTGCTCAGGGAGATTCCACAGACTACAGCATTCGTTTACAGAAACGACCAACTGGGGCAAAAACCAGTCATATGGGCAAACGTCCGGGAAGCCGTATACTCACCTTCCGATATACCCGCCACTCAGTTAAAGCAGCAGAGAAAGCTCTCCCCGATGGAAGTTTATCTAGACTGCCGCATACAGTTCAAGGAAGCATTGGCTATTCTCACATGGGAAGAAACGCAAGCGCTAGCTCTCGACGAAGGCTCTACTGCAAGAGAGCTGATCTGGGCTAAAAGTGGAGGAAAATTAGCAAACCATGACTACTGCCTGTCCCAACTCCAGAATGCCATGAGCCTGCTCAGCAAGAAGGAAAGAAGCGTAGTATACCGTAAAGAAATCATAGAGACCGTTCGCTTGAACCAAGAACTCTCTAACCTCCCCCGGAGGGTCAACAATACACAGTTCAGTCCTGACAACCACTGTTGTTCACTGACGTTCGAACAACTTCGGCGAACCATAGACTCCCTCCCTGCAGAGGCACCTAAACCAGTGTCTTGGGACAGAATCCGGAAAGCTGCCGAAGCCCCCGGGAATACATCTACAGTCAACGAATTGAGGGAGGACATATGGCCCTGTGCTTCGAAAAATCCTCCACTGACTATGGCTCAGCTCAAAGCAACCTGTTCAAAAGGGACCAAGCCCGACGTCAACGTTCTAACCCGATCGGGTCAAATCCATGTGTTACCGCCCAGGGCCACCAAAAAGCCGGCAGAGCCAGAACCGCAACCCGGTCTGCCCGAAGAAACAAGTTCCGTGAAGGAGGACCCGATCCTCACTCAGCTTAAGCAGACCCAGGCGAACATTTCCCTGTGGTCCCTGCTCACATCTTCATACCCTCACAAGCTCAAGCTAGAGGAAAGTTTGGCCCGTACCATGGTCCCTGTGGACGCAACTCCAGAGGAAGTGATTCAGATGATCGGCAACATCCACTATGGAAACATCATCACCTTTACAGATTTGGACATGCCAAAATTTGGGGCTAATCACAATGAGCCGCTCTACATCACAGTTCAGTTGGACGAGCGTCGCCTTCCCCGTGTATTGGTAGACGGAGGTTCCGGAATGAATGTCTTGCCCGCCAAGATGATGGACCTGCTTGACATCAAGCCCACAGATTTGAAGCCTTCAGTCCACACTGTCAAGGCCTATGACTCTACTTCCTGCACAGTTCTCGGGGTTGCTACTCTAAACATCTGGTTCGGCAAGCGGATGATCCCCACCGAATTCCAAGTATTGGACATTCCCATCACTTTCACAGCCATCCTGGGATGACCCTGGCTGCATCAAATGAACGGCGTGGCATCCACCCTTCACCAATGTATCAAGTTCATGCAAGGCAACGAGCTCACAACAGTCTACGGCGACAGCGTCATGTTCGGTCTAAACCTAACGGTTTATTTATATCCGCAAGCGCACGGGCTATTGTAGTATGGCGGGTGCAAATACGAGTCGATCCCACAGAGACAGGGTTTACCTTGGGATGATATTTGTCTTTATATAAATATATAGATAAAATGATTGGGGGGAGATAAGAATTTGTTGAGAAAATACTAGAAAGATACAAAAACTACTCTAGCATATAATGATAGTATTCTCGGGATTGAAAACAAATAAATATGCTTTAGATAAAGGCTTTTATCAAAATAACAAGGATGGTACATTAGGCTTACACTACTTCTGGTTAGGACAGTAGCGTTGTATTCTTTACTAATTATGTCCTAACTGTTTGAGATTTCCGTTTATGGTGCTCCCGCCCTGTCACAAACGGGCATTCCGGCTTATCTCTAGCTGACCACAATTAGAAAGAATCCATTAAGATCGAAAGTCAACGTACTTTCCATTCAAAGAACACCCCTAGGCCGTTGAACTACTCTCGTGATCAATGAAACCTAGTTCCTTCATATGGTTCCGTCAATCGAAATTCTCCGCTAGGTACTTCTCTCAATTGACTAGGGTTCCACAAATATAAACGTATTCATATTTGCAAGCAATTCAAGAATAATATGAAGAAATTGTTTTAAGATGAAAGTGCCAAGTCAAGGATGATACGCTAAGTTGTGCTAACTAGCACATGTATTTTAAGACTCACCGGCCTTTCTCTCGAGGGTTCGGCTTAGTGTAATCCCGTTTGTCACGCGGGAAATCCGACTCACCTCTCGAGGGTACCAAATAAATCAAAAATACCAATTAAGTCTATAATCTCACGTATTTTCCACTAAAGGATCATCCCTAGGTCTTTAAATCACTTTGTGTAATTTATCGACCTAGTTCAATTCTTAGAGTTCCGCTAATCAATGTTTTTCATTTGATCAACTGAGGTTATTCAATTAAATACGTCTCCCTAATTGCAAGCATTAAGATTTACAAGAAGAGAATTGAAATGACATGTAGAAGAAGCAATGAATATAAGTAAATGAGTTTCCAACTCCGAGAAATGGAGGATTACTCAAACCATTGAAATAATAAAAGGAAGTAAAGAAATAAAGATAAGGGAAGAAATACTTATAATAAGAGAGACAATGGCTGGAAATAATCTTCGTTCACAATCTTCAAGAATACACAAGACTTGTCACGAATCATTGATATACCTTGAACATCGTATATAAATCGCTAGAGTGATTTTGCTATGCATTCTAAGTATGATATGATCCTTTCTAAATGTGTTTTATGAACATTTTTGGATTTTCTGGATGTTCTAAACTGAGTACAAAGGCTTCTTTATATAGACATATATGCTAAAGGTTGGGACTCTTCAAAGTGGTGCCTCCAAAAGGTGCCTTTTTGGAACAGTGCGGCTTGCACGGCCGAGTCAAGGGAACTGCACGGCCGTGCACCCCTTGGCGCCAGATTTGAATTTGAGTTTTGACACTTTGCACGGCCGCTCCGCTCTAGGCTGCACGGCCGCTCCGACTGAATTTTGGCCTTTATGCTTATTTCGATGTTGCCCCTCCATGGCTTTGACACTTGATTATTTCCAAGGCTCCAATTTGATCATAATTTGACTCTAAAACCTGTCTAAGAGTATAAAATCTACCAAAAGCATAAAATCGAAGATATATGATAAAAGAAGCTAAAATAACCTAAATGCAAACTAAATGATACTAAAAACTAAGGAAATGATTAATAAATAATGGGATAAATGACTATATAATAGTCACTTATCAAACTCCCCCACACTTAAACCTTGCTTGTCCTCAAGCAAGTCTAGGATAAAAAGAAGATGGAGAGGGAAAAAATTGCAAATGATAAAAACATACAGTTGGATCCCTTAGAAAATAAATAAATGTTGCAAGCCTTATTGTCATGAAGATTTTGTCTTTCTTTTATCTTCTCAAAATTTTTATAACCTTAGATTATTTAGAAAGAGATTTAGGAAAATTTTTAAGAGAGCAATCTTGGAAAACAATAAATCATTATAACATAAATGAGATTCGATGAAGCAAAGCATAATATAGAAAAGATGAACTTTTGGATCACAAGCTTGGCATATAAAGATACTTTTACTTTTCAAGAGTGTTTTTGTGAAAAATATTATTGCTTGAAAGTGTACAAAATAATGATCATTTTATTCACAAGTTAGAAGTATTCAAGGATTTGACATATACTTTTGAATCACAAGGATGGAGATGGATGATGATAGTGGAAAAATCTCATCAAAGTTTCAACAATTTTATCTTATTTTTGCACGTGTTATATTTTTGCAAAAGGCCTTAGTTATTTTTGATCCTTTCAAGTAGGAGACATTGTGGCTGCGAACCCCATGTTCCTAATACTTAGATCAAGAATACTTTTGGATATTACTTCCATTTGGCAAGGAAGCATCGTCGCAGCGAACGCCGTGCCCCAAGTTACTTAGGAAGTAATAGGTTTCTTTTTGCTTTTAAGATTTGGTGACTAAGTCACTCTTTTAGCAATAAGATAAAAATGCCTAAACTTGATTCGATTAGTGGAAATGGAAAGATGGGATTTTCATGAGGGGTTGTGATTCAAAACGATGCAAAACACCTATGAATATTCCTAAAAAGGAAAAAATCAAAAAATTAGAATGTACACTTTTGAAGAAATAATTCATAAGTCTTCACAAACTTTTAAAACAACCAAAAGCTCAAGATGATCGGAAAATTTCAAAAATTCTAAGTATGCTTTCCTTTACAAAATCCTATATAATGCTATATTGATTTATGATGCCTTAATTACTTCCTAGAAAGTATTCCCAAGTTCTTTCCTAATGATTCAAAGATTATATAAAAATAAGAGAAGGGAAGGAAATATATTATCTAAGGCAATAAGCAAGCATAAAAATGAGCAATCATAGGGATTTATTTTTTTTTTTTCAAAATTTTTTTTTCAAAGAAAAATAGTATGTAATAAAAATAAAATAAAAAAAACAGATACGAGGTAATAAAAATAAAATAAAAAAAACAGATACGAGGAATTCTCCCCCACACTTGAAATTAACATTGTCCTCAATGTTTTAAGGACAATATGAAAAACAAGTGAAAGATGGGGGTGGAGGAAACGAAAGATGAACTTCCAAAAGATGGTGCTTTTTAGAGAGGGTTGATACGAAATATGGTCGACTTCATATTCATATGCGTTGCAAAGTGCACGGCTTGCATCTCTTGTTCATCATTTTTTTCAAATATCTACAAAATAGAGTTAGTACATAATAATAATAATAATAAATAATAAAAATAAAAATATAAATAATAAAGATAAATATCAAAAAGTAAACCGTTGTCCCCGGCAACGAAGCCAAAAACTTGTTCGGTCGAAACCTAACGGTTTATTTATATCCGCAAGCGCACGGGCTATTGTAATATAGCAGGTGCAAGTACGAGTCGATCCCACAGAGACAGGGTTTATCTTGGGATGATATTTGTCTTTATATAAATATATAGATAAAATGATTGGGGGGAGATAAGAATTTGTTGAGAAAATACTAGAAAGATACAAAAACTACTCTAACATATAATGATAGTATTCTCGGGATTGAAAACAAATAAATATGCTTTAGATAAAGGCTTTTATCAAAATAACAAGGATGGTACATTAGGCTTACACTACTTCTGGTTAGGACAGTAGCGTTGTATTCTTTACTAATTATGTCCTAACTGTTTGAGATTTCCGTTTATGGTGCTCCCGCCCTGTCACAAACGGGCATTCCGGCTTATCTCTAGCTGACCACAATTAGAAAGAATCCATTAAAATCGAAAGTCAACGTACTTTCCATTCAAAGAACACCCCTAGGCCGTTGAACTACTCTCGTGATCAATGAAACCTAGTTCCTTCATATGGTTCCGTCAATCGAAATTCTCCGCTAGGTACTTCTCTCAATTGACTAGGGTTCCACAAATATAAACGTATTCATATTTGCAAGCAATTCAAGAATAATATGAAGAAATTGTTTTAAGATGAAAGTGCCAAGTCAAGGATGATACGCTAAGTTGTGCTAACTAGCACATGTATTTTAAGACTCACCGGCCTTTCTCTCGAGGGTTCGGCTTAGTGTAATCCCGTTCGTCACGCGGGAATCCGACTCACCTCTCGAGGGTACCAAATAAATCAAAAATACCAATTAAGTCTATAATCTCACGTATTTTCCACTAAAGGATCATCCCTAGGTCTTTAAATCACTTTGTGTAATTTATCGACCTAGTTCAATTCTTAGAGTTTCGCTAATCAATGTTTTTCATTTGATCAACTGAGGTTATACAATTAAAGACGTCTCCCTAATTGCAAGCATTAAGATTTACAAGAAGAGAATTGAAATGACATGTAGAAGAAGCAATGAATATAAGTAAATGAGTTTCCAACTCCGAGAAATGGAGGATTACTCAAACCATTGAAATAATAAAAGGAAGTAAGTAAAGAAATAAAGATAAGGGAAGAAATACTTATAATAAGAGAGACAATGGCTGGAAATAATCTTCATTCACAATCTTCAAGAATACACAAGACTTGTCACGAATCATTGATATACCTTGAACATCGTATATAAATCGCTAGAGTGATTTTGCTATACATTCTAAGTATGATATGATCCTTTCTAAATGTGTTTTATGAACATTTTCTGATTTTCTGGATGTTCTAAACTGAGTACAAAGGCTTCTTTATATAGACATCTATGCTAAAGGTTGGGACTCTTCAAAGTGGTGCCTCCAAAAGGTGCCTTTTTGGAACAGGTACAGCGACTGCACGGCCGAGTCAAGGGAACTGCACGGCCGTGCACCCCTTGGCGCCAGATTTGAATTTGAGTTTTGACACTTTGCACGGCCGCTCCGCTCTAGGCTGCACGGCCGCTCCGACTGAATTTTGGCCTTTATGCTTATTTCGATGTTGCCCCTCCATGGCTTTGACACTTGATTATTTCCAAGGCTCCAATTTGATCATAATTTGACTCTAAAACCTGTCTAAGAGTATAAAATCTACCAAAAGCATAAAATCGAAGATATATGATAAAAGAAGCTAAAATAACCTAAATGCAAACTAAATGATACTAAAAACTAAGGAAATGATTAATAAATAATGGGATAAATGACTATATAATAGTCACTTATCACGTCACCACCGAGAGGACCAGCACCAACGGCATTCCAGTATTAGAGATCAAGCATGATGACGATATGGCATTAACTGGGTTCACCTTGGAGACTTCCAAGATCCAAATATGCAGCGTGGACCTTCCACTGTTTTGGGAAAAAATCCCTCCTTCCATGAAAATGATGAAACTCATGAACTTCATCCCGGGACTGGGGCTCGGCAAGAGGTTACAAGGCCAACACCAAGTCATCGAAGTCAAGGACCACACTACAGTCTAGGGGCTCGGTTATGTGCCAACACCAGCTGATATCAAAGAAAATAAAAGGCTTGCCAGCACCAAGGCAGCGGCCCGCAAAAGGGGAACCTTCAACGGCACACCCAACCTCCGACCTTATAGTTTCGAACTCACCCACTACTTCATCAAAGGAACCGACAACAGAACTGAAGGAACCGACAGCAGAACTGAGGGAACCGACAGCGGAACCGACAGCAGAACTGAGGGAACCGACAGCAGAACTGAGGGAACCAAAAGTGGAACTGATGAAGATGAGAAAGAAGCAGGAAAAGTCAGCACAGAGACTACAGAAAGGATGGAAAAGCTGGCATAGGACCTCAAGCATTTCAGAGGACTCAAAGCTAATCTGATAAGGGGAGCATTCCTTGACATCACTGCTCTACCTGGACCAATTTCCACCACAGTTCAGCATGAGTACACATTCAAAGGGATCCCAGACATAGAAGAGCAGCTCGAGACACTCTTCGTGGGAAGCAGACTGTTCGGGTCAGCATCTGAGGCCACATTCGAGACAGTAACTCCAAAGAAGAAGGAACCAGAATTCATAGAAGATGCTCTCAGTGGACCCGCTCTACAGAATCTTTTTGAAGAAGTCATGGAGGTGCCAAACCTGATTGACCTGGGCTCCGAAAACAGCATGATCGCCATGATCTGGACAGCATAAGCCAAGCCTCTCGACCCCTGAACCCTCACCAAACATCCAGCAATGCCACTGAAAATCTAGGTGACTTTCACCGGACCAAGGGCAAGCCAGACAGAAATGGAAGAAAAACTGGGCCTGCACCCACATCTCCCTAAGCCTAGTCTGAAACCCTCTGAGTCAGTCATTGTCAAAGTCCAGTTCTCTGAGTCGTCCGACGGCCTCACGCCGGAACACTATGATAATGTAGCCAACAATGTATTCCCGTTCGTATTAAATGAAAAGTTCGACCTTTCGGATTATCCCCTCATTGCCACTTTAACAACTGATTAGTTAACAAACAACTTAAAAGACGTTAATAATGACTCACTTGATAAAAAGCAGACACACTAAATGAACAATACATTAAAGAAGTTCTCAAGCGTGTAGTAGACCAAGAGGACAATCGGGCCCAAGATGCCGAAGAGGTTATGACTAAAGTGAACCTGGGGTCTGTGCAAGAGCCTAAAGAAACACAAGTGGGCAGTTTCTTCGCCGGTGCAGAAAAAGAAGCCCTGATAAATCTCCTCAAAGAATATGTTGACGTGTTTGCCTGGTCATACCAAGACATGCCAGGACTTTATCCCTCAATCGTGGAGCACAGAATCCTTCTGGATCCAGAATCCAAGCCTGTCAAGCAGAAATTGCGCAAGATCAAGCCAGAATGGTCCCTGCAAGTAAAGGAAGAAATTGAGAAGATGCTCCGGGTCGGCTTCATCAGAGTAATTAAGTACCCAACCTGGCTCTCCAACATTGTGACGGTCACCAAGGCCAATGGAAAGGTCAGATGCTGTGTAGATTTCCGAGATCTCAACAAGGCCAGCCCTAAAGACGATTTCCCACTGCCCAACATCGATATGCTGGTCGACACCACGGCATATTTCGAAGTGAAATCCTTCGTGGATGGTTTCGCTGGATACAATCAAATCAAGATGTCTGAGGAAGATCAGGCCAAGACTGCTTTCACCACCCCGTGGGGGACATACTGTTACACGGTCATGCCGTTTGGTTTAAAGAACGCTGGGGCTACTTATCAGCGGGCTGCAACAGCTCTCTTCCATGACATGATTCACAAACAAATTGAAGTGTATGTCGACGACATGATCATCCATTCCAGAGGATCAGACATGCAGCATATGACAAATTTGAGAAAGTTCTTCAACAGACTCGGAAAGCACTCCATGAGATTGAACCCTGCAAAGTGCACCTTCGGCGTCAAGCGAGGTAAAGTACTGGGGTACATGGTTACAGAAAGAGGCATCGAAGCTGATCCCAAGAAAATCAAGGCCATCATCGACATGAAGCCACCGCAAACACTAATAGAAGTGAAAAGTTTTATGGGGAGACTTCAGTACATCAACCGCTTCATCAGCCAGTTGACATCTATCTGCGAGGCAATGTTCAAACCAATGAAGAAAAATGCTGACATCAAATGGGACTCTGAATGCCAGACAGCCTTCGAGAAAATCAAGACATACTTGGTGAATCCCCCAATCATGTGCCCGCCACATGAAGATAAGCCACTCCTCCTATACCTGAGAGTGACAGACACGTCAATTGGGGCTAAGCTGGCGCAAGAACAGAAAGATTCTAGAGTTGAGTATGCAATCTACTTCGTAAGCCGGAAGCTTCAAGGAAGTTAACTCAGCTACTCAGCATTAGAGAAAACTTGTACCGCCTTGGTATGGGTAGTCGGGAAACTAAAACACTACATGCAGTCACATTCAGTGCTCCTGGTCTCCAAGATGGACCCCGTCATATATCTCTTCAACAAGCCATCTCTATCAATGAGATTAGCCAAGTGGTCATTCTTCCTGGCTGAATTTGACATCAAATACATGGTCAGAAAATCAACAAAGGGCAGAGTAATGGCAGATCAGCTGGCAGACTTCCCAAGCAGTGAACTCAAGGGTCCTGATCCGCAGTTTCCAGATGACGAGATCTTCTCACTCAACAGCGCAAACCGCTGGCAACTCTTCTTCGATGGGGCAGCCAACTAGAAGGGAAATGGTATTGGAATGCTCCTGGTCGATCCTAAAGACGAGCACACTCCCATAGCCATCAAACTAAATTTTTAAGCAACCAACAATGCAGCAGAGTATGAAGCCTACGCAGTCGGCCTAGAAGCTCCCTTGAACGCAACATTTCAGAACTGGAAGTATACGGAGACTCAGCATTGATCATCAATCAAGTATCCAACAAATGGAAGACAATAGATTCTGGCCTCTAGAAGTACCGCACGTACATGGAGGAGCTCATTGCTCAGTTCAAGGACATCTCTTTCCACTATTTTCCAAGAGATAGGAACCGCTTTGCAGATGCCCTGGCCACCCTAGCATCTCTTGTCAAAATTCCCCAAGGGAAATCAGTAAAACCCCTCAGAATAGGCCGACGGGAAACACCCGTAAATTGCTGTGAGATCGAAATTGAACATGAACCGATCGACGAACCCTGGTACAATCAAATCTACCAGTACCTCCAAAATGGAGAAGCTTCCTTCATAAATGAAGATGGAAAATACAAAGAAGGGATCAAAGCCAAAAACATGATGGCCCTAAAATGCCTGGCATCCCATTTCGTCATTCTGGGGGGTATGTTATACAAGAAGCGCCACCAAGGACCACTCCTCCGGTGTGTAAATAAAGAAAAATCCAGCGAGCTGATGAACGAAGTTCACAACGGAACGTGCGGTCCGCACATGAATGCCAGAGCATTGACACAGATCATCCTCCGTATGGGTTACTATTGGGTATCAATGGAAACGGACTGCATCCAGTTTGTCAGAAGCTGCGACAAATGTCAACGGTTCTCCAACCTCAATCACATCCCTCCTCACGAACTCTACTGCATGACTACACCATGGCCTTTCGCCACATGGGGAATCGATGTCATCGGCAAAATTACTTCGCCAGGGAGCAATGGTCACGAGTTCATATTAGTCGCAGTCAACTACTTCACCAAATGGGTAGAAGCCAGATCATATAAAGTACTGAATTCTAAAAGGTGGCCGAGTTCATCAAAGAGAACATCATGTGCAGATACAGGGTGCCCAACGAGATCATATCCGACAATGGGACCCACTTTGAAGGAGATTGTGACCAACTGTTGACCGAGTTCAGAGTTACACGCCACAAGTCTTCTCCCTACAAACCACAAACCAATGGTGCAGTAGAGGCAGGAAATAAGACTCTCGCAAGAATAATCAGAAAAATGGCCATCAGAGGTCGGGATTGGCCCGAAAAGCTACATCTATCCCTCTGGGGATATAGAACATCAGTCATAACCGCCACAGGGGAGACTCCTTTCGCACTCACATATGGAATGGAAGCGATGTTACCAGTTGAATTGGAAATTACATCCCTCCGAGTCCTCTTGGAAAATGGAATCAATGAAGTCGAATGGCTCCAAAGCCGTCACGATGAACTAGCTCTACTCGACGAGCGCAGATTGAAAGCCATGGAGCATACTCATGCCTACCAAAGCAGAATGGCCCGAGCATTTGATAAGAAAGTCAAGATTCGAGACATCAGAGAAGGCGACTTGGTGCTTAAGGAAAAGCCTCCTACACAGACCAATCCCCTCGGAAAGTGGGAGCCTACCTGGATAGGCCCGTTCGTGGTACAAAGAATCTTCTCCGGAGGAGCCATGAAGTTAGTAGATTTGGACAGAAACCCTTTCGATAATCCCGTGAACGGAAGCAAGCTCCACAGATACTTTGTTTGAGGAAGAACACGAGTCAACTATCCTTCTCCATACACCCCCCTCAGTAAAATTAAAGTGCTAAAAGAGTAATACCCAACTGGATAAATTCTCAAAAATGATCCAGGTAAAAAATAGGGTCGCACTTCTTTTTGTCTTTTGTCTTTTTTTCACCTAAAAGTATCGAACTACGGTGACCTGGGCCCCTTAGTCCAATTGTAAAAGGGGAACGTAGGCAGCCATCATTGGTTCGGTCTCAAAAACAAATAAAATTTCAAATACAACACCAATCGCTTGTGTTTCGAAAAACTCTTAAATTTGACCTACAAATTCATTACGGTTAAAACAATCTTTAATGAGTTCAAGCACGGTCAACTCTTGACTCGCTACACGCTAGCAAAACAACAATAAAACACTTAATCAATTTAATGTGTCTGTAATGACAGTGGGTGGATATTCCGGACAACAAGGTCAACCTAGTCCCTCATACTTGGTCTTTCATATTTCTTCCCCTTCCCTTTTCCACGGTGGGTATTCTTCACCTTCACAGGGAATATCCCCGTAGTCCTTCTACCTGGCTCTGGGACCCTTCCCGATGCCTCTGCCAAACCTGTGGCCGCCAACACAGCCCTTTCTCTAGCTCTGTCATGAGCTACCTCTCTTCGAGTCATCATATTCATGCTCTAATCGGCCATCCAACTAGCATTGGCCTCATAATCAGCCATATCATCCCAGTACAATCCTGAGGGTTAGCCGCCGCTTTGGTCCTCCTCAAAGTTGAGCTGTCACGGTAATCAAGGCCCAATAGCTCACTTCGTCTCCACAAAATAGCCATTTGTGTCTCCCCTATACACTCCTCGTACCAGTTCAAATATCGAGTGGATAGAACAGTGCCCCCTCTCCGGTGAAAGAGAACCCTGGCAGGAAAGGATGTATATTGCCACAACCGCATGAGCAGCAATGGCGTCGAAGGATCCTCCATAAAGAGCGATCCCACCTCAAAGGTACCAGCATTACTCAAGCCCGTCAACGGCACCTGCTCCAGCCTGAACTTTTGCAGCACCAAGGATGGAATGTAGAAAGAAGACCGGGACACCCCCGGAACTCTGACAATGAGAAGACCCTCCTGAACGGTCTGGCAAGTCTGTAACTTCCAATGAGGAACCCACCATCACAGATGATGTGTGCGGACTTTGGCCATCCAAAGCTCCAATTCAACCTGATTGCCTCCTATCACCAAGGGTCATCGAGAAAAAGACTAGGGATCACATGTCGTTGGTACCTCGGGTATCATTTGAAACCGCTCCCTCAACCACAGAGTAAGCATAGCGGGACTCCCTCCCCACATGTATCGGCTACCGGTTGCCATCCGACCTACGCCAAGGAATGTCTCGCCCAGGATCAAAGGCACGATGTCTCCTCCGCTCCGGCACTGCCTCACCAGGTCCAGTACACTGTGATGGCACACCCCCAAGGATGTGAATGTAAACAAAGTAGCAATCGCACACAGAGCAAAAGCGTCCCACGCAGAAACGCTTCCATCAGCACCGGCAAATCTATCGGGCAGCCCCAAAATGTCGACGTGATCCGTATTTGGTATTAGCATCCCACATGCTTCTTCAGCTGAAACGCCAAGCAGGGACATTAACTTCTCAATGGTGGTCAGGCCGCCCGTCAAAGGAAGAACAATCTGCTCCACCTCAGGTCCTCCAAGGATAGCCCGAAAATCCTCGAGTGTGGGCGTAATCTCATTGTAAGAGAAGCTGTACACGTGCCTCCTTTCATCCCAGAAACGAGTCGCGGCTCTCAAAAGATCCCAATCCGGCATGAGCTCCTTCAAAGCCCAAACCGCCTTCATTCTATAATAACCTTCAAAAAAACCCCTTACTTTGCCTCGTGTGGTGTCGTACTCACGTCTAGAAACTCTCCAAAAATCGTTCTTGCGTCTGAGACGGAAATCTTGGAAACAAAGCCATGAGAAACGAAGGAAACTCCAAGGAATTTAAGAGAGAAATCAGCTTCTACTTCAGAAACAAGCGTAAAGTTTACAAATTGCAGAAACTGGACTGCAATTTAAAACAATCTGAAACTGAGGCATAGGCCGGCCGGCCCGTTTTGCAGGTTGACTCGGTCAACCCTGCAGCCAGCTGCTTCAATTGTCCCTGAAACAATTCCAAATGGCCTCCTATTCAATCCTTGATCAAAGTGCCTTCACCCGTGATTAAATCATTCACTGTCGATACCACATCCGCCCCGGGCTCGTGCAACAGTGCAGTTAATTTAATAACGGTGCATGTTGATGTGGCGGATTTTTTATATATTATTTCCCTCATTTTTCTATGTGTTTTCATTCATTTTGATGTACTTAGACTAGATTTGATGTAATTGTGGCACTATTTATCATTTGAACTTGTATTGTAATCCAGGGATAAAATAGTCGTATTTATTTAGTTACTTTTCCGGATGTAATTTTGGTGAGCTTCAAAGTCATGCCTCGAGTATCAAAAATAGTTAAAGTCAAAGTCAACCGAAGCGGAGGAGTATAGGTTCAAATTGCAATTTCTGGAAGTTGAGGTGCTGTTCTGCATTGTTGAGAAGTTCAGGGACCAAATTGCAGAGCAGGAAAGTTTGATGACCAAATTGAAATTATAGATAGATAAATGACCAAAGTGAAAGAGGGTGATTTGGAAAGTGAATATTCATATTCATTAAGCCAAGGAGTTTCACGCAAAGACCGAGGCAGTTGACCGGACCAAGGCGCATTGACCAAGGCAAAATTTCAGTTGACCCACGGCATGGAAGAAGGGGTTTAATTTGTATTTTAATTTCTTTTTTCTTTTTCTTTTTATTATTATTAGTTTAGGTTTTAAGTTGGAGGATATAAATACTCCTTTGAACTTCTATTTTAGGGTTCGAAATTGATATTATTTTTCTAGAGAGCTTTGCTGAATTCCCATGGAAGCCTAACTCCATTGCTTTGGATTGTAACTTTTGAACCATCTTGACTATCAATTGAGGTTTGATTTTTTTCTATTATTCTCCTCTAATTGCAATTTTACTTGTTCTTAATTCAAATCAATTTTTAGGGTTTTGAGAAATTGATCAATCCCTTAATCCTTTTAATTGATTATTGCTAGATCTCCCTTGTATCGTGTCGGACTAGGGTTATCATTGTAGCATCTTTGCAATTATTGAATGTGTCATCTTGGATTGTGATTAAAGTAAAATTGGCTTTAATTTTATTTGAAATAATAATAGGTTAATTTCTTGATCTTAATCTCTTAAAATTTCATCAATTAATATTTAGAACCTTGATCGTGTCGGCTAGGTTTTATTTATCAATTAGGGTTTTTAGTTGAGCGTGTCGCCGCTATTAACTACTATCAAAGAAGAGATAGAGATTTATTATCTCGTGATCAAGTAATTAGGGGAAAGTACGAAAGAATCATTCCTGTGATATTGATTGAAAGACGGGGATAATTTTGCATGTCCAAAGTGTTCTTTTTCATTATTATTTATAACTTAGATTTTAATTCCCGTCTTAGCATTTTAATTCAAAAACAAACAAAACCCCCCATTTGTGTGTGTGACGAGTTCGTTTTCAATACCCTTCTTCAGTGGTTTGACCCTGGACTTACCTTTGCTACATTCTTGTGGCAGAGTCCCAGTTTAATTTAGTAGGTGTGCGACTAAGCCTACCAAATTTTGACGCCGTTGCCGGGGAACGTGTAATTGTTTACGGACTTATTATGTTTCTTAATCTATTTCTTTTTCTTGTTTCCTTTTTTGTTAAGTTTTTTTTTAATGTCATCTTTTTCTTAACCTTGTTTGACTATGGAGGGTGATGGACAACAAATGGATTTTAATGTTTTTGATGACATGAAATCTGTGTTGGAGAATGCTTTAGGATTTGTAGAGTTAGAATTTGATCTTTCTGATGAGATGAAGGAGGCGGTGATGAGCCTTACTGAGGTGCTTGATGTTAGTAATACCGAGACACCGAGTGAGTTTAGGGGAGAGGTCCCCAATAAAAAGAAAAAGAAGAAAAAGGTCAAGAAAAAGGCCACAAAAACTCCTTGGGAGGTACCCAAGAAAAAGAAGAAAAATATAAAGGCCAAGAAAAAGGCCACAAAAATTTCTTGGGCTCCACCCGATTTAATTAAGAAAGGTACATATGTGTGAAAAATTATGGGTATTTGTGGTCGAGAAGGTGCGAGGTGGGCCAAGGGAAGAAAAGTTAAGACCAAAAACAAGGTGTCCACCTTTAATCCCCATTGAAGTGGAAATCCGATCGGGCTAACGACCTTAACCAAAAGCGCTTACCGGGAGGCAACCCGGAAATTTATTTATTTTTATGTCTTTTTATATTTATTTTTTTAATGTGTAGAATTGGTGCTACTGAGGTTTTTGGGTTGTGGTGTTTTGCAGTTAAAAGCAGTGGAGACGGAGACGGAAGCGAAACAGTGCCTTAGGGGTGGACATGGTTCGGTTCAAACCGCGGTTTGAGACCGAACCGAACCAAACCACGCAATTTGATTTGGTTTTTTTCTATAAATGGTTTAGCTTGGTTTGAAAATTTAATAAACCATGTGGTTCGGTTCAGCTCGCAGTCTGGAACCTCAAAACCGAACCAAACCGAACCGAACCAAACCGATTCAGACCGAACCGCGGTTTGGAACCGTGAAACCGAACCACGGAACCGAACCATGAAATTCTTGAACCGAAATCCTAGCCGTTCATTAAAAATTAAAGATGAATCACAACCACTGATTTGAAAACCCTAGATTGAAACTCCTTAACTCAAACTACCTCCTCATTTTTCATATCTTCTTTCTCAGTTTGTTTCTCTCTTCTCTCTTCTTTCTCTCTCTATTACCAAAAAACTTCCTCAGATCCCTTCCTTTCAAAGTCCTCCCAAATCCCTTCGTGTACAGAATACGACGCGATTCACGTGCTCGCCATCTGCCTCGCCAAGAACCCGTGCGGCGGAATCCGATTCTCTCCATCGTCAAAACCGCCGCCGGTCGTCGTCAGTAATTTCCCTGTTTGTTTATCTCTCTTCTCTTAAAGGTATAATTTTCCCTCCCGATTAATTAGTAAAGAGCAACGCTTTTAGTTGGACAGGTTTGTAGTTCGGATAGCGGTCTAGACCGCAGTTCGGACCACGGTTTGAACCGTTTATGAAACCGTGATTTGAGACCAAACCGAACCAAACTGAGGTGGTTTGGTTTGGTTTGGTTTGAAATTTTCTATGGTTCGGTTTGGTTTGAGATTTTCCCAAACCGAGTACTAGCGGTTTGGTCTCCAAATTCCTTCCAAACCGAACCAAACCGAACCATGTCCACCCCTACAGTGCCTAATTCCTTCATTGAAAAAAAAAATAAAAAATTGGGGCCTGTTGAAAAAAAAAAGAAAAAAAGTAGAGGCATGTTAAAAAAAATCTTGGGCACTTTCGAAAAAAAAAAGACAAAAAAGAAATATACATAGAAGAGTGAGGCGCTAGCCTTAATTGGTATCCTCAAGAACAGTGCAGTTGGGGCAAATGGTTGAAAACCCACTCTGGCTTTAGGCTTACAGAAAATTTCTTGCTTTTTGATGCTAATTGGAAGTCTTATTTAAAGCTCGATGATGTACAATCAGTCGAATCTATGCTTACTTGTGGTCTTTCAAATGGGAGGCTGAAATTGAAGACTGCAAAATAATTTGGATTTCGGGAGGCGATGACAACGGAGAGTGGATGATCTTTACATGGGACCATCACTTTCGTCCGTCTCATTAGTCCCGGAAGGTATCTCTACTCCTTTTTTATTTGTTTTGTATTTGTGATGCATATAGGACTATGCATGGTCTAGTGAGGGGGTGGGGTACATGTTGTTGTATATGGTTGTTTTCTTTAAAAAAAATGAAAAGAGAGGCTAAGTAAAAATCAGAGAGGGCACTTAGGCAAAAGGAGAGGGAGTGTTTGAAAAAAAAAATAATAATAATAATTAAAAAAACGAGAGGCTAAGTGAAAACCTGAAAGGGCGCTTAGGCAAAAGGTGAGGTTTTGAGATGTATTATCATTTATTCACCGGTGTTGACGTCAAAAGGGGGGTTTGGAGCCTCGGGTTAGAATTTTCATACTTGGTGTAGGAGGCTCGGTTAGAGGTGATTAGGATAGAAACCCTCGTTCTTTCTTGGAGTAATAAGGGGACGTTGGTGCTTTCACGAGGTAAATTATGTCCGAAAACAATTTCTAGGCATCAACTTCTTATTTTTACGAGGGCGAGAGTAGTGTGAGACTAGCGTGGGGAAAACATAGGACATTTTTTGTTACCCTAGTCTTGTATGTGTGAGCCTTAGTCCAGATACTTTATTATTATGGGAGTTTGTATCAGGCTAAGGCCATTGATGTATATTTGATTTTCTGGAGTTATATGGGGACGGAGTTTCTTATACTCCGAGTTGTTTGAGTTTGTTGACTTTTGACTTGGAGGCTTAGAAGAGATTAGGGGTCATTTTCTCCCATGCTACGCTGATTAGACCGGTGCTTAGAGTGGGGTTAGGATATTACTCAGGGACGAGTAATGGTCTAAGCGTGGGGGAATTTGATGTGGCGGATTTTGTATATATTATTTCCCTCATTTTCCTATGTGTTTTCATTCATTTTGATGTACTTAGACTAGATTTGATGTAATTGTGGCACTATTTATCATTTGAGCTTGTATTGTAATCCAGAGATAAAATAGTCGTATTTATTTAGTTACTTTTCCGGATGTAATTTTGGTGAGCTTCAAAGTCATGCCTCGAGTATAAAAAATAGTCAAAGTCAACCGAAGCGGGGGAGTATAGGTTCAAATTGCAATTTCTGGAAGTTGAGGTGCTGTTCTGCATTGTTGAGAAGTTCAGGGACCAAATTGCAGAGCAGGAAAGTTCGATGACCAAATTGAAATTATAGAAAGATAAATGACCAAAGTGAAAGAGGGTGATTTGGAAAGTGAATACTCCCTCCGTCCCAAGAAATGTGTCACCATTTTAGGTCCGACACGCAAATTAAGGAAAAAAGTGGGAAGAAAAAATGTTGTGAGTGTAATTTGAAAAGAGGAGAGAGAATTAGCGGAGGAAATAGTAAATTTAAAAAGTTTTGTGAGTGTAATAGTGTTTTAGGAGAGAGAATGAGTGGAGGGAATAGTTAGTGGGATAATAGAATATTAATAAAACTTTTCCATTTTAGGAAAGATGACGCTTCAAACGGGACGCCATTTTGGATAAAAAGTGATGAATTTCCTGGGACGGAGGGAGTATTCATACTCCCTCCGTCCCATAAAACCTTACCCATTTTACTATTTTGGGCGTCCCACTTTAAAGTCACACTTTTCTAAAAAGGAAATTTTTTAATACTTCTTTATTCATGGGACCCACTTGTCATACTCACAACACTTTTCAAATTTACTATTCTCTCCACTCATTCTCTCTCCTCTCACTCACAACACCTACTTTAATAACATTATTCCTTATTTTCCGTTCTCAACAGTAAAGGGGTAATGTTTTCTGAGACGGAGGGAGTATTCATTAAGCCAAGGAGTTTCACGCAAAGACCGAGGCAGTTGACTGGACCAAGGCGCATTGACCAAGGCAAAATTTCAGGGACCCACGGCATGGAAGAAGGGGTTTAATTTGTATTTTAATTTCTTTTTCCTTTTTATTTTTATTATTATTAGTTTAGGTTTTAAGTTGGAGGATATAAATACTCCTTTGAACTTCTATTTTAGGGTTCGAAATTGATATTATTTTTCTAGAGAGCTTTGCTGAATTCCCATGGAAGCCTAACTCTATTGCTTTGGATTATAACTTTTGAACCATCTTGACTATCAATTGAGGTTTGATTTCTTTCTATTATTATCCTCTAATTGCAATTTTACTTGTTCTTAATTCAAATCAATTTTTAGGGTTTTGAGAAATTGATCAATCCCTTAATCCTTTTAATTGATTATTGCTAGATCTCCCTTGTATCGTGTCGGACTAGGGTTATCATTGTAGCATCTTTGCAATCATTGAATGTGTCATCTTGGATTGTGATTAAAGTAAAATTGGCTTTAATTCTATTTGAAATAATAATAGGTTAATTCCTTGATCTTAATCTCTTAGAATTTCATCAATTAATATTTAGAACCTTGATCGTGTCGGCTAGATTTTATTTATCAATTAGGGTTTTTAGTTGAGCGTGTCGCCGCTATTAACTACTATCAAAGAAGAGATAGAGATTTATTATCTCGTGATCAAGTAATTAGGGGAAAGTACGAAATAATCATTCCGGTGATATTGATTGAAAGACAGGGATAATTTTGCATGTCCAAAGTGTTCTTTTTCATTGTTATTTATAACTTAGATTTTAATTTCCGTCTTAGGATTTTAATTCAAAAACAAACAAAACCCCCCATTTGTGTGTGTGACGAGTTCGTTTGTAATACCGTTCTTCAGTGGCTCGACCCTGGACTTACCTTTGCTACATTCTTGTGGCCGAGTTCCGGTTTAATTTAGTAGGTGTGCGACTAAGCCTACCACATGTAGATATAAATTTTGACCAGCTCGAATTTTATTATTTAATGCATGTTCCATTATTATTTATTTTTTGATCAACCTACTTGCTTATTTGCCAAAAATAAATGAAGGTAATCATAATAAATATTCAAAACGTACAAGAGTTCGCCCCAGAGGCCCTTCCAAATACAAATCAATGTTTGGACAATACACACTATTGTCTAAAATAAATCAAAGGAACTACTCAGAGTCCTGCTTGTCATCTGAGCACTCATAATATTGCCCCGCTGCAGCTGGATCCGCGGTAGACAAATAATCCACAAACTCGTCAAGATCGGAGTATGAGAAGTGACGACTCCGCTCCTGTACCCCCGAGGACTCTCCTTGATCGTGTCCCGAATACGAGGAGTGGCGAGCTCCGAACCCAGCAATCTCATCGGAGAACTGGTTGAACCCCTGCGCAAAATCTGTGCCACCAGCCATGGAAGCAGATGGGTCCCTCGCAGCAGACGGCCGAGAAGGCATCGGCTCATAAACATCCGCACTCCTCCGGGAACCACACCGCAGGAACTCCATGAGCCTCCTAGCGTAGTTAGTCATCCCGTCCAGACGCCTCACGGCCTGATCGTAAGTACGGCCAGACACCTGCAAACCAGGAAAGTCGTCAAAAGACAAACAGACAGCACAAATGCAACATTTGCAAGATGCTACTACCAAGTACAGAAAATCAATGCAAAACACTGACCGAAGCACTAGGATCAACTCTATATTGAGGCCTCGCCTGCTCCGGGATGGGAATCAACAGCCGCCTGCGAGAACCTGTGATGTACCCAATTTTTGAAATCAAACGGAGTCGCCACGCCATTTTTGTTTTAAGGGCCAAAACTTTGAAAAATGCCTGAAATAAGAGATTTGGGTTCGGAGGTCACGTTACACGCCGGGAAGGACGTTAGTGTGCACCCGGAATGCCTCGTAAAACGAGTCTTCCAAACATTCAAAATCATTTGTTTTTGTGTGTGTGTGTGTGTGTTACTTTGGCCAAAATAAGTTGAAACTGAGGAAAGTAAAAATTGGGAATTCTTTATTAGACATTGGAAAGATTCCATGATTTTTGGTGTGATTTTTGGGTTGAATTTTGGTACTCAAAAGATTTTTGGAAGTTGGAAACCATTTCTGCCAGAATGAAAAAGACAGTGGACACTTAATTTTGAAATGGACTTTAGGGCTTGAAAACTCCAGAATCTGGGAAAAGTCCGAGAATGAAAAATGTTCAAAACACCTTAAATAAGGTGTCTGTAAAAGAACTTTTCATTTTGGAGATTATTTGAGGACCCAAAACCTTATGGAAATCTCAGATGTGAAATCTGGACTTTCAGAGACTGATGAACTGACCTTTAAAGGAAAATTTGAAAAAGGGAGTTTTACTCACGCAAAAAATAAAGTAAAAATATTTCTGGAAATCTCTGGATGTTGGATACAAAAAGTTTTTTGTAGTTAACACCAAATTCCAAGTTTATCTGTGTCCAAAAAATTAGACCATGGACTGGGGTCTTAGAAAATTGCTACTGGACAGCAACTTCTCAAGAAGGAAAACATGATTTTAAAGGGGGTTTGGCATCCATGCTTGTCCCCATTTCCCTAGGTTTTGATTAGTAGTTACTATACATTTTAGTGGTGATCTACTATATCAAACCATCCTTGGGGTACATTAGGACTTAAGCATTTCATTTGCTTGGGAAGGGGAATTTTGTAGAGATGAAATTAAAGAGAAAAATCAACTAGAGATTTAAAATGTGGACCATTTGAGATGGTCATTCATGAAGATGAACTTCAAGATGACCATCTTAGGTCAAGATTTAAGTTAAACTAGATATAAAGTAAATCAAAGTAAGGAGAACAAGATGAACAAGAAGTTAAAAGGGAGTTTTAGGGTTTAGAGAAGGAGGGTTTACCAATGGTGACACCCTATCTTCCTAGGCTTGGAATTTGACTTGAGGAGTATCAAGATTTGGTGTTTGACTTGAGGAGTATCAATAATTGGTGTTTGGATTTGTGTTTGGGTGGATTCAAGGCTTGAATGTGTTTAGGGTTTGATGATAGAGTTGGTCAAAGAGAAAACAAGTAGATAACACTTAAGTCCTCTATGTTTTCTCTCTAATCCTCCTCCTAAGGGGTGATTTGAGCTTGGATTGGTGTATGTATGAGAGTTTTTTGAAAGTATTTTGAGTGAGTGGGGTTTGGGAAAGATTGAAGAGAAAATGGTGGCAATTCTAGTGAATTCCCACTGTTTTCTCCCTATTTTTCGCCAGAATACAGCTTCTATGAGCCAATTGTGTTGTGTAAGGCCGAAAGAGGAGGGTTCAATTTATAGCCCTCTGAAATTGACAAACATGTCCGCGCGATTGGGTTTGTAACGTGCAATGTTCATTAAATGCAGCTCCAGGCTTTGGACAGGAAGAATAAAATTCAAAAATTCCAGCAGTTTATGTTTTTCAACTTGCCCAATTCGGATTTTTCCAATTTCTTTTGCTTTTTGAGATTCTTTCCTTGGTTTATCTTTAAATGGCAAACCCTAATCTACCCTTGGTTGGGTAGAAATGTTAGAAATGTTAGAAATGTTAAAACTTCCGTTAATTTTCTAACGAAAATGCTAACAACTCAAATTTGAGTACTTACAGTAGCCCCTCGGCGACGGCGCTTTCGAAGGAAGCGGGGTCGTCGATAAGAGTAAGGCTCCAAATTTGACAGGATGATCAAGTGATCGAGTGGCTGAACCTATTTGATAGGCTACCTACGTATCCTTAAGAGGAATCAAGCCAGTCGTAGTTCGGGTCTTTTGCCTATCTTCAGACGTCGACCTAAGATTTGACTATTTTCGGGAAGTCGCCCTAAGATCTGACTATTTTTGGGAAGTCGCCCTAAGATCTGACTATTTTTGGGAAGTCGCCCTAGGATCTGACTATTTTTGGGAAGTCACCTTAAGATTTGACTATTTTTGGGAAGTTGCCCTATGATTTGACTATTTTTGGGGAAGTCGCCCTGAGATCTGACTATTTTTGGGAAGTCGCCCTATGATCTGACTATTTTTGGGAAGTCGCCCTAAGATCTGACTATTTTTGGGAAGTCACCCTATGATTTGACTATTTTGGGGAAGTCGCCCTGAGATCTGACTATTTTTGGGAAGTCACCCTATGATTTGACTATTTTTGGGAAGTCACCCTAAGATCTGACTATTTTTGGGAAGTCACCCTATGATTTGACTATTTTCGGGGAAGTCGCCCTGAGACCTGACTATTTTTGGGAAGTCGCCCTATGATCTGACTATTTTTGGGAAGTCGCCCTGGTAATGACTTCGGTTTGTCGAATTAGGGGATGATTGCGATTTATCGCTTTCCTCGTGTTGTGTGTGATAGCGTTTTAGGTGCCTCAAACCTTAATGATGGCGTCTTGGGTGCCTCGAACCTTCATGATGGCGTCTTAGGTTCCTCAAACCTTGGAGATGGCGTCTTAGGTGCCTCAAACCTTGATTTGAAATGATTTCCCTTTGATGGTTTGGGATAGATGGTCTATTGGTGGACTTCATTTGAAGGGATCGGTCTTATGTTTGCTGCCGAGGAAATGGATGATAATGGGAAAAGAAACGGGATTCCGTTAACTTCGCTGGGGATTTTGTTAGCCTTTGTTGGAGTTTAGTTCAGGAGTATGAACCTAAATGGGGACTTAGTTCAGGAGTATGATTCTAAGTCGAGGTTTTGTTCAGGAGTATGAACCTAAATGGGGACTTAGTTCGGGGTATGATTCTAAGTCGAGGTTTAGTTCAGAGTATGAACCTAAATGGGGACCTAGTTCAGGAGTATGATCCTAAGTCGGGGTTTCAGTTCAGGAGTATGAACCTAAATGGGGACCTAGTTCAGGAGTATGATCCTAAGTCGGGGTTTTGTTCAGGAGTATGAACCTAAATGGGGACTTAGTTCAGGGGTATGATTCTAAGTCGAGGTTTTGTTCAGGAGTGTGAACCTAAATGGGGACTTAGTTCAGGGGTATGATTCTAAGTCGAGGTTTAGTTCAGGAGTATGAACCTAAATGGGGACCTAGTTCAGGAGTATGATCCTAAGTCGGGGTTTCAGTTCAGGAGTATGAACCTAAATGGGGACCTAGTTCAGGAGTATGATCCTAAGTCGGGGTTTTGTATCTGAGGGAGACTGTTTGAGGGCGTTCTCGCTGGGGAAGATTTGAGCTTACGAGGATTACCGGGGAAAAGGGTGACCGTGTTGGTCAAGTGGCTGGACCTAAGGTAGGCTACCTACGTATCCCGAGTGGGAATCAAGCCTGGACGTAGTTCGAAAACTGCTGGGGATGGTCTTTGATGGTTTGACGGTATTTGGGAGTCACCCGAGGTTTGACTGTTTTTTGGGAAGTCTCCCTAAGATTTGATGATAATGTTCTTTTAGAAAAGTAGTTGACTAAGATATGCTTTCATACCTGTCTTTGTGCTTACCGTAGGCCGGAAGGGCGAGGCTACGGCTGATGTTGATGAAGAGTTGTTGGGTTGCCGTTCGTGGGACGGTTTCTGCTGACGATTTGTTGTCTTTGGAGGCATTTTGACCTGAAGGAGGAGTTTGGTTGAGTCTGCATCTTGCTGATCGTCAACCTTGTAGAAGTTTTTGAGCTTGTCTTGATGCATCTTTGAAAACTTGGCGTTTCTGTCCGAACTGTATTTGAGATCTTGGCGTCTCTAACCGAATTGTATTTGAGAGCTTGGTATCCCTGACCGAATTGTATTTGAGAACTCGGTGTCCCTGACCAATTTGTATTCGAGAACTTGGCGTCCCTGACCGATTTGTGTTCGAGAACTTGGCGTCCCTGACCGAATTGTATTTGAGAACTTGGCGTCTCTGACCAATTTGTGTTTGAGAACTTGGCGTCCCTGACCGAATTGTATTTGAGAACTTGGCGTCTCTGACCGATTTGTAGACACTGGAGGTGATCTGCACATGTTTTGCCCGGAATCATCTCTTGCCTGAGAAGGGGAATTTGATTTCTCGCAATTTTGTTGAAACCATTGATTTTGAGCTTTGGTAAATATCTCCCTTGTTGAGGGTAAGTTTCAATGGCGAAGGAAGATGGTCTTTCACGTTTGAATTCCTGCATTGGTTAGTAGAGAGTAAGATGCATATATGACATTCATGATGACAGATGCATGCATAGAACCAAAAATGATTGTGAGAGAGATGATGCATTTACTTGCTTTCGAAGATGCACCTAGCCTAAGCTTTTGGCAGGGAAATTATGATTTATGATCTTCAATCACTTAGGATTTTTCCTATTGATTCAAGTTTTGCGCATGCTACATGAGCCCTTGGGAGATTTTTATGGGGATGCATGGTGATGAGAGGGGATGCATCAGGATGTATGTGTCTGGAAACTGTTTGGAACAGATTTTGAGCAAGTGGTGAGAGCCCTCGATCGCGACTTAAACAGCGGTACATGGACCTCAATTTTGATGAGATTGGATTCGGATCCCGGGTCTTGATTGGAATTTTCTCTCCCAATCTTGGTCATTTGAAGCTGATGCTGACAGGCTCTAGGGCATGTTGATGCGAGTGAAGCTTCTTTCATTTGGGTGAGCTGTGACTTTGGCCGAAACCTTGTCCGGAGAATGATTTGATGGAATTTCTAATGCCGGGAGAAACCTTGATCTTGAATTCCAATGCTACGGGAAGCTGCTGTGTAACAAGTTCTGAAGCTGAAATTCTTTCTTGCGACTTGATAGAATTCGGGTCCAAAAGACCATCTTGACAAAGTCCCTCGGATCCTGAGTAGGCAAAGTCCAGATTTTGAAGAAGTGACTTGGCGAACCTATCTTGTAGTGAAGAACCCAATGTGGACCCAAAGATGACTATAGAAGCCCCAGCTTGAAGAGCTGATACAGGAGAACCTGGGAGAACCGCTTAGCAATCCCCAGCGTGAAGAAATTCAGAACAGTCTTATTGCAGACAGAGTCATCATGTGAGGGGGCGCCCATCTTTTCAAATCTTAGTCAACCAGTTACTGGACAAGACTCAGGAATGTTTACGTGCAGGGGCACATCTTTCGAAAAGTGGGAATTGAATCCCGATTTTGTGTATACACAATCGCTTTAGGTTTGACACTTTTGAGAGAGTATAAGCATCACAAGGTGTGGAAAAGTGTATGGAAGCCCCTGCAGGCAGAAAGACAGTGTTTGGCTCTATTTTCCTATGACATAGAAAGAGAATACTTGTCGAGACACTTGAAAACTTGTCTTATTCATGATGATCATAAGGCTGCTTAAAACCCTTTGTTAATGTTCGGGTTATTCAACTCCTAATTCTGATATGAACAAATATTTTGATTAATCACAAGGAGAAAACCAACTGATATCGAGAATCGAGCTCGAAAGGGCGGAAAGTGTATAGGGACGATCCTTGATGAGACCGGATTTATTTTTTTGAGATTTGTTTTTGATTTTCGACCGGACCAATTATGGTTGCCTACGTTCCCCTCATCATGAGGAGCTCAGGTCGCCGTAGTTCGGGCCTATCCCGAATGAAAAGAGAACGAATGTTGAAATTCGAGGATCTGAGGACCTTTGGGGATTTTGAGGATTTGGAGGATTGAATAACATATCCCCTTAGAATGTCCATGAAAGACACGGATGCGAAGCCCCAGTGGGACATCCACGGCAAGTGTTTGTGGAGTAGAAATGAATTATGCTCACATGAATCAATTTTGAATTTGCACAATCTTTGATTGGTAATTTTGAGCCAAAATGGATTAGATTCCAATTTAAGCAAGCAATGAAGTGTTAATTTGATTTAGATCTTAAAGATATTATGATGAAATTGCTATCCGATAGGAATTGCAGCCGGGTTTACGGGCTTCGATCGGCCATCGGGTAATTTTGGAAGTTATGACCTCTTAAAGTGAGAGGTCGGCTGGGCCTTTTGCTGACTGAACCTCTAAAAATGAGAGGTTGGCTTGTAGGGATGTGTTTGGGAAATCTATGGAGGGGAAGATTGATTGCCTCTAAGAATGAGAGGTCAAATTTTGATTTTGGCCAAAGGCGAGGATAATGGTAACGGGGATATCCTCTAAAAGCGAGAGGATGGCTTGGGATTGGTTAAGGAAATGTTGAGAGGGAGTCCAAGCTATCGGGAACTTTTGCGAATCTTCGAGAATTCAGGCTCCTTTTTTTTTTATCATTGGAGAGCTTCTTGAGGAGTCGGGGACTTTTACTGAATTGTGAGGATCGACAGTCCTTCTTTTGTTTTTTTTTTTTGAAGCTTCTTTTGCTTGCGCTCTTTTTTCTTTTTCTTTTTTTGACTTGGAAAGCTTCCTGAGGAGTTGAGGATTATCTTTGTCCTTCCTTCATGGCTTGAGATATCTTGCGCATCGCCGACTCTCGAAGTTAACTTCTTGGGCTTGCTTGGACTTTTCTCAGTAAGGAGCAAAAATAATGGCTAAACCGGGTTTCAAAACATGCCGATCTTGAAATGAAAGGGTAGTGTTTAGTGAGGGTGAGGTAATGGCTTTCCTATGGGTGAAAGGCTTCAACCGCAATCCCTACCGGATGACCTAAACGAGATTAAGTCTTCATTGCTTGCTTAAGCTTTAAATGAGAAAAGATCCATGCAAATTCATCGAGCAACGAGGTGATGAGGCTGATGAAAGGGATGTGAGCATATGAAATGCAAGATGGGGAGTTGGTAAGCCCCAATTTAAGAGGGATATCAATTGATTTTCTCACTCCAATTAATTTAAATATTAATTATTTCAAAGAATTAGTAGTTGAGCAGCACAAGTGATCATCTAGGATAAAATCATTTCAATTAAGTGTAACGTGAGTGTGCAAGTGATGTCTCGAGTCTAGCAAGAAAAGAAGAAAGACTTATATTAAAAGTTAGACATTTAACTACTATGTCCAAAATGGACTACAACGACAAATGTCCAGGAAGGACTTAGGTGAAAGAAAAGTACTAGAACCTACGAAGGTTGACTTAAAAGACTAGTTTAAAGATAGGTAGCCCCTAGTCTAGCCGCTCTTTGTTGTTGGACCATGCATCTACTCTTCGACGCTGGAGATGGGGGCTATTGCAGATCTTTCCATCAGGATTTCTTTGGCAATCTCTTGCTTAACCCAACCATTTTCATCATCTGCGATGGTCGGTCCACCGACCTCACAAAGGGGTGAGTCAAATTCCATTATGCCCACAAGTCTTGAATCACCAAACTCGACCATGTTGACATTCGGGTTGTTGTTTCTAGGAAATGGGTTACTGATAGTATTGGGCCCTTCAGGCACCTCTAACCTCCCTTGTTCAATCAAACTTTGGATTGCCTTTTTCAGGGGGACGCAATCATCCGTCAGTGCCCATGAGTGCGATGAAAGGCACAATGCTTGGAGGTATCCAAAGGAGCACTGGGGTTCCTAGGCTGATAATTTTCCAACGGCCGGAGCAAACCTTCTCTCACCAAACCTCTGAAGATATCACTCAAAGGCATCCCAAAGTTTCTCAAATCTTGGAGCCTGGATCCGGATGCATCGGGTTTCTTGGGAACAAAGGAAGTGGCATTGTTACACCTGTCCCGCATAGCTAATCACTTCTTTACCTTTTGGTTGGGCAGAGTTGTGTTGGAGGTGGAAGAAAGCCGGGTATCTAGCGAGGTGCGGTAGTCGAGTGGCGATTGTAAGCCTTTTCGAACTTAGCCCCGGAATTAACCATTGCACGCAAGTCGGCGTAGGGAAGTGACCGAGGGAAGCTCTCAAATGCGGCTTCAAGCATGACCGAAAGATGTCTAACTCGCTTCCTCGTCGAGGGAGGAATGGCCATTTCACTAAGCTTCGTGTTCCACCTTCTATAGAAATCCCCAATATTCTCATCGTGGCGTTGCACCGTTGTCTCGCAGTCAACTCTGTTTGTTTCCCATTCCAAGTTGGCTTTATACTTATCTCGTGAAAGTACCGGTAACTGCTCCCAAGTAGCCCTAGCTTCAGCCGCAATCGGAAAAACCATTTCAAAGCCCCCGACTTCAAAGAGAGATCGAAGTAGTCGCCAACCGACGGTTTGTGCACCCCTTAGCTTTCATTGCCAAAGTATAGGTGTCCAAGTGAGTTTTAGGGCATGCAGTCCCGTCAAACAATTCAAGATTGGGCATCACAAACTTGTGAGGCAGGGGGACAATCGAGTCAGGATCTGTTGGCCGAAAAGCAGTGTTCTTTTTGGCGGTCAATTCAGCAATCTGCGCTTTCATTTCCTTGTGTTGCTCCATAAACCAAGCCAATTGGGGATCCAAAGGTGGAGCGGGAATGCCTGAATCGATATTTGAGCTAGGAAGAGGACTAGCCGTTGGTGGTGCATTGGTGGAAGGAATACCATATCCCGGAGCATAGGTGAAAAGCTGTCCTTGGCCCAAATTACCCTGGGGAGTGTAGGTAGGAGCTTGGGCAAAGGGATAGAACCCAGCGACTTGCTGTTGGCTTCCAATCGACAGAGAAGATGGAGGCAAATCTGAGGTAGCCAGATAGCTCGGATTTCCGGAGTGAGGCCCATAAGTAGGCTTAAGTGCGGGCTGTTGTCCCTGGTTATTGAATTGCATGGCTCGTTGTGGCGAGGATGCATAACCGGGAGGATACTGTGGTCCTGGTGATTCTGATGAAACTGGGATGGGGGCTTGGTAACCCATCGAGCCCTGAGTGAGAAATGGGTTTGTGAAAGCTGTGGGAGGAGCAGCTGAGCTAACATCATTTTGAGGAGGGGCTCTGACGGGCTGAGGCATGCCGAACTGTTGTTGTGGCCCTTTGAGCTATTCTTTGCGAAGGCCCGAATTGATCGGTTCCAAGCGTAGGCGGGATCCCAATTAGCTGTGGCATTCCGAGATAACCCCAACCATGAGAAGACATTCCGTATTGACTTTGTCCCCACTGAGGTACTGCGAACTGGCTCATCCCGTCAGGCTGCGTAGGTCCAGTGTGGTCAGCCGGGGCCGACCCGGCCAAGATCGAGGAGCATGGGTTCTCGGTAGTGGCGCCATAGGAGGTGGGCGGTGGCATCCTGGAGTAATCGTGTGGCGACCGAGAGTGGGATTGGCATCCTCTTCCTCTTCCACGGTGAAGGTGCCATCGGGATTGAGGCCGGCGGCCAAACCATGGCTTTTGATAGCCTCCATAAGGCTATTCATCGTGCTTCCTGTCGTAACCTCATACGTTCTCGCTAACCGATTCCACTGTTGTTGCTCCGAGGGGTCCCGGGAGGCGGAGTGACGTTGTCCCCATCATTACCAACTGACGCAGACATTCTGAAACCCGGAGTTGGAACAAACGGTGAAGCTGATGACGCGCTTGACTCTTCCCAACTGATCAAACGGTGACCCGGTGTCCGGAACCAACCTTTGTGAGGAGCTACGGGGGGAAAGACACAAGGGTTCAGAGATTTAGGGATTGAATGAGGGTAGGTGTTTGGGCTTTGGGCTCATGCAACATGCAGTTATTTGTTCACGTTTACTTAAAACACGTTTTATTAACCTAATCGGTTGGAAAAGATTGCTCTTCTTTTTCGCAAACTACTGCGATTCTGGATCGGTGGGCCCCGTCGCTACGTCTATAAGCCCCTCGTATTCCACCGTATTTCAACCTCCCAGGTGGACGGCCCGGGCGAGGGTCCTATAGGGCAAGCGGGTCCCACCGACCGAAAGAAAAACGATCCTAAAAGTCTGGCGGGTAATCGAGTCTTAACGAGCATTCGATGCAAATTACGGACAAAGCTGACGTCAAAGTCAAGATTATGTCCGAGGGCTCGACAAAAAAGTCGGCATGATTTGGACTGATAAATGTCCACGATTGATCTTGACTTGTCGTCAATTAGGCCGTAATTAGGCATGGAATAATCATTAATCCTTGATGACTCGATCAATGCCGGAGTCGCTGTATAATTTGTGCCGGTCGAGCCGAAGTCAAGGCGCCGGTCAATATCTTGGTCAAAGTCTCGCGGCGGAAAACCGGCAACTTCGACCGATTAGTGGTCCCCGAAAGATATTGATTCGGTATGCCGACAAAGGCTTGAAAGGAAAGGTCTATACACAGACAGGGCATGACACAGACCAAACTAAAAACCAACCGGGTCTCGGACAAAGTGTGTCACGGACAAGTGCATGGTCGACACGAGGCTCCATGGGATGTTTGGGTAGTCCTGTGCTTGCACCGAGAGGCGTAATAAGACCAAACGGGCCGCGACAAGGATTTCCCCGGGTTAGGGACGTAGTGTGCAGTGTAAGGTCACGTGCGCGTAGTGTGCAAGCAGTCTATCTTCTTTTTCTGAGTAAAATAGAAATTTTTCATGTGTCTTAAAAATATGATGCATGATTTTTTTTTGAAAATTTTCTTTTTTTTTTGAAATGAGCACATAAGCACAAAAATTCCAACAGTTAGGGACATGGTTCCGACAGTCAAAATTTTGACTTTTTCCGAGGCGGCCAAAACAACACGAAAATGTGTAAAAATCAACACACACAACAAATGATTTTTTAAATGCCGGGACGGAAGCTTGACCCTCAAAAGCTTTTCTTTTTTTTTGAAAACGATGATACCGGTACGTGGGATTGTTAAATCACAATTTATCCCCGACTCGTGTTAGGAGGCGATAACGGGAAGTTTAATGGTTTCCACCAATATACCAAATATCATTTTTTTTTTTTTAGAAAAAGCTTATTTAAATCCCCAGCGGAGTCGCCACTGTGATGTACCCGATTTTTGAAATCAAACGGAGTCGCCACGCCATTTTTGTTTTAAGGGCCAAAACTTTGAAAAATGCCCGAAATAAGAGATTTGGGTTCAGAGGTCACGTTACACGCCGGGAAGGACGTTAGTGTGCACCCGGAATGCCTCGTAAAACGAGTCTTCCAAACATTCAAAATCATTTGTTTGTGTGTGTGTGTTACTTTGGCCAAAATAAGTTGAAACTGAGGAAAGTAAAAATTGGGAATTCTTTATTAGACTTTGGACAGATTCCATGATTTTTGGTGTGATTTTTGGGTTGAATTTTGGTACTCAAAAGATTTTTGGAAGTCGGAAACCATTTCTGCCAGAATGAAAAAGGCAGTGGACACTTAATTTTGAAATGGACTTTAGGGCTTGAAAACTCCAGAATCTGGGAAAAGTCCGAGAATGAAAAATGTTCAAAACACCTTAAATGAGGTTTCTGTAAAAGAACTTTTCATTTTGGAGATGATTTGAGGACCCAAAACCTTATGGAAATCTCAGATGTGAAATCTGGACTTCCAGAGACTGATGAACTGACATTTAAAGGAAAATTTGAAAAAGGGAGTTTTACTCACGTAAAAAATAAAGTAAAAATATTTCTGGAAATCTATGGATGTTTTCTACAAAAAGTGTTTTGTAGTCAACACCAAATTACAAGTTTATCTGTGTCCAAAAAATTAGACCATGGACTGGGGTCTTAGAAAATTGCTACTGGACAGCAACTTCTAAAGAAGGAAAACATGATTTTAAAGGGGGTTTGGCATCCATGCTTGTCCCCATTTCCCTAGGTTTTGATTAGTAGTCACTAGACATTTTAGTGGTGATCTACTATATCAAACCATCCTTGGGGTACATTAGGACTTAAGCATTTCATTTGCTTGGGAAGGGGAATTTTGTAGAGATGAAATTAAAGAGAAAAATCAACTAGAGATTTAAAATGTGGACCATTTGAGATGGTCATTCATGAAGATGAACTTCAAGATGACCATCTTAGGTCAAGATTTAAGTTAAACTAGACATAAAGTAAATCAAAGTAAGGAGAACAAGATGAACAAGAAGTTAAAAGGGAGTTTTAGGGTTTAGAGAAGGAGGGTTTACCAATGGTGACACCCTATCTTCCTAGGCTTGGAATTTGACTTGAGGAGTATCAAGATTTGGTGTTTGACTTGAGGAGTATCAATAATTGGTGTTTGGATTTGTTTTTGGGTGGATTCAAGGCTTGAATGTGTTTAGGGTTTGATGATAGAGTTGGTCAAAGAGAAAACAAGTAGATAACACTTAAGTCCTCTATGTTTTCTCTCTAATCCTCCTCCTAAGGGGTGATTTGAGCTTGGATTGGTGTATATATGAGAGTATGTATGAGAGTGTTTTGAAAGTATTTTGAGTGAGTGGGGTTTGGGAAAGATTGAAGAGAAAATGGTGGCAATTCTAGTGAATTCCCACTGTTTTCTCCCTATTTTTCGCCAGAATACAGCTTCTATGAGCCAATTGTGTTGTGTAAACTGAAAGAGGAGGGTTCAATTTATAGCCCTCTGAAATTGACAAACATGTCCGCGCGGATTGAGTTGTAAACGTGCACTGTTCATTAAATGCAGCTCCAGGCTTTGGACAAGAAGAATAAAATTCAAAAATTCCAGCAGTTTATGTTTTTCAACTTGCCCAATTCGGATTTTTCCAATTTCTTTTGCTTTTTGAGATTCTTTCCTTGGTTTATCTTTAAATGGCAAACCCTAATCAACCCTTGGTTGGTTAGAAATGTTAGAAATGTTAGAAATGTTAGGAATGTTAAAACTTCAGTTAATTTTCTAACGAAAATGCTAACAACTCAAATTGGAGTACTTACAGAACCACCAACGCCTTCGAATGACAAACGAGTACGGGGGAGCGGGTAGTCTCGGGGATGAGCAGGGCCCTCGCCCTCTCTATCCAGCACCTGCAGGCTCCTCAGCCTCGTCCTCCGGAAAACATCATAGTCGGCGTCCTCTATGATGTATTCGGCGTGAGGCACACCCTACCTATACCGCTGCAACTCCTCCCCAGCTATGAGCAAAAGATACTGCATGTGAAGAGGCGGATCCCTCAGAACCAAGGGAACAGACCCCGGAGCATGCTGGCAAGACACCCTCTCACCCAGGTACATCACGTCACAATGGAGCCCCACCAGCAGCTTCCGCTGACGTGTAATCTCCCCAGCAGCATGCACCGTAAAGTGATCAAGCCGACTCCACCAGGTCAGGCTGATCCTCGAAGAAAAATCTCGGTCCATGGCTAGAAACACCTCCTCATAAGTCAATCGGGTGCTCTCCCTCGACTTTACCGGCTTCCTCGCCGCCTTCTGCCAAGTCAACATGGCAGGGAATAAATGCGTATATGCCTCCCTGGTAAACCACCTGTGCGGGTGGAACACCTCCAAGAACCACACCTGTCAAACGCAAGGAAAGTTATGTCAGCTACAAAGCAGATACATACAAGTACAAGTGAGACAAGGAAGAGAAAAAGAAAGAAACTCACATCTAAAGCAAACTGAAAGTAGCAGAATGAGTTGTCCTCTCCCCGAGAGAACCTGTCCAAAGAATAATAGAGCTCGGCCAGACCGGACTCTCCCCAAGCAAACCCTCTCACAGCCTCCAGATTGGTCAGAGAGCCGAGCGAGCAAACCGACATGCCGTGTCGGCATTGGGAAACAAGGTAGCCGACGGGCGTACCACAAAAACCCTCGAGCCAAGCACTCTGCTTTGTCATCCTCACAGAGCCCAGCCCAAATACTCCTCGATGCCCCTCCTCAAGTGAGCCTCCATCGGCCCGTACCGAATACCCGGGCCTCTGCATAGGTAATATCGAAACCAAGCGGTTGCAACCGCTCCCTGGTGAAGCCATCAAACCACTCAATGGGGTTGCCCCGGAATGACAACCCAGTAATCGCAGCAAAATCTGTAGGGGTCACAGTCGCCTCCCCCCACCTGAAATGAAATGTGTGGGTCGTATCCCACCAGTACTCGCTCAGGGCAACATGAAGTACCTTCACCCTCTGCGTCGAAGCCACCACGGCTACCAAACTAATAAAGCCTGCCAGGTTGGAGTCAATCACGAACTGTCGTGGACTCCTCTCCCCGTCCTGAGCCACATCTGGGAATATCTCCCAAAGCTCACGGACCGCCTCAACATCCCCCTACTCTTCACATTAGACACGTCAATCGGCCCTCGCCCCTGCAAGTGAACACGACAATAATATGTTACTACAGAGATAACATCCATAAAATGCACAAGCGCATATCAAAATCACAAAAGTATGTCAACAAAGATATAATTTTTTCTCCTAAAAGTATCTCCGTCCCAGTCAGAATACTAACGGTTCGAAACCCCAAAACATCCAAGTCATTTCGAAAACTCCGTCGAACCCGGAACTTTCAAAACATTTCGAAAAATCCGTCGAACCCGGAACTTTCAAAACATTTCGAAAAATCCGTCGAACCCGGAACTTTCAAAACATTTCGAAAACTCCGTCGAACCCGGAACTTTCAAAACATTTCGAAAAATCCGTCGAACCCGGAACTTTCAAAACATTTCGAAAACTCCATCAAACCCGAAACTTTCAAAACATTTCGAAAACTCCGTCTAACCCGGAACTTTCAAAACACTTCTAAAAATCCGTCCAAATCGGAACTTTCAAAATTTACTCCATCCCGAATTAAACTTACTTTAATTTTGGAAAATGCCCCTAGACATGGAATTTTTCTACCAAAATTTCTACGTTGTCTACCCATAACGTCAATTGAACTAAGCTACAGTCAATTTCAACAAAGGGGCATCGCAAGGTCAAAAGGCCCAAATCGGGCACCAAGAACCCTAACTCAATTCTAGACAAAATTCCTAAAATTCAAGAATGCAAATTCTAAGAATTAACGGAATTTAGAGGATGCTAACCTTCCTCGCAATCCCCTCCTTGGATTTGTGGCAATCCCGAGCCGGATAAAACTCGGGTAGATCCAAAGGAAGAGCGGTAGTTCGCACCGTCCTCCTTAGCCTCGCACTCTCGGTCGGTCCTCCTGTGCCGACCCCTTTGTCCTAATCCTGCTTCCATAATGATAATCTCTCAAAGATTTGAACAAAGCTCGCAAAAAATGGGAGAAATTTCACTCTTTTCTCTCTTCTCTCTCGCTGAAAATGGAGTTTTTGGCCATTTCAGCTTCGGCCCTTGTGCTGATTTAAATCAGTCCATGGCGAAGGACAGTCCGTCCGGCCCCTTTTATGCCATGGACTTTTCTTTTCCACTTTAGCCCCTTATCTTTCCAGAATTCCGAATCTAACCCTTTTGTCCTCAAAAGTTAAAAATTCTCCAGTTAGACATTTCTAACGCCCCCTCCGCCGAGGTTAAATCCCAGTTAGACATTTCTAACGCTCCGTCTCCAGACGTTAAATTTCCTGTTAGTCCTCACTAACATTCTGTCTTCGGACGTCAAATCCCAAACCGTCTTCGGACGTTAAATCAAGAATCCATCTCCAGACGTTAAAATTCCCGTTAGTCCTCACTAACATTCTATATTCGAACGTTAAATCTCAAACCGTCTTCTGACGTTAAATCACAAATTCATCTCCAGACGTTAAAATTCATGTTAATCCTCACTAACATTCTGTCTTCGGACGTTAAATCTCAAACCGTTTTCGGACGTTAAATCACAATTTCGTCTCCAGACGTTAAAATTCCCGTTAGTCCACATTAACATTCTGTCTTCGGACGTTAAATCTCAGTACCGTCTTTAGAAGGTAAATCGGCCGCCATAGTAAGCTCGAGTATCTTTTCACTCTAGCCAGTGAACATTCACTTCTCCGGCCGTCAATCATAAGCTCAACCACCTCATTTCAGCGGCAGTGAGTATAAGCCCGCACAACAATCCCTCTTCGGCCATCACCGTAAGCCCAAACACCATACCCCCAGCATGACAAGAGACGAGCGGCAAGTCAGCGTAAGCCCGCACAATAATCTTTCCTTGAAAAGCATTTCCGTTAAACCCGAAACTTTCAAAAAGCATTTCCGTCAAACCCAGAACTTTCAAAAGCATTTCCGTCAAACCCAGAACTTTCAAAAGCCTTTTCGTCAAACCCGAAACTTTTAAAAGCATTTCCGTCAAACCCGGAACTTTCAAAAGCATTTCCGTCAAACCCGGAACTTTCAAAAGCCTTTCCGTCAAACCCGAAACTTTCAAAAGCATTTCCGTCAAACCCGGAACTTTCAAAAGCACTTCCGTCAAACCCGAAACTTTCAAAAGCATTTCCGTCAAACCCGGAACTTTCAAAAGCATTTTCGTCAAACCCGGAACAGCCTCCCTTAGGTTTAGACTCCTCGGAACAGTCTCAATCAGGACGAACTCCTCCTAATCGTTCCCTTAGAGGTCAAGGTCCCTACGAACATCCCTTGCACCTACGAACTACGATCGGCTTGATTCCTGCTCGGGATACGTAGGAATCCTTCTGCTAAGGGTCCATCCATTTGACCGCTCGGGTCTCTCCAAGTAAGGCATCCCCCGATTTGGATCCTTATTTTTTTCAACGACCCCACTTCCTTCGAAAGTGACGTCGCTAAGGGGCTACTGTAAGTACCCAAATCTGGATCGTCAAAATCCGTTAAAAGTTAACCGAAATCCGTTAACTGGCCCTTTCCAGGTTAACCGGAACCCGTTAAGCTCCCCGCTCTCGAGTCAACGAGACATCTCGGGACTGCCCCGTGCATTCCGACATCAATGTGTACTCAACACATGTTATCACACGTAAAAGTACAACTTTCCTCAAGAAACGCACTTTTCGGGACTTTTCGGGGGTGTTTCAAACATTTTCCGGACAGTTATTTAAAAAACGGACAAAACCGGGAATAGCGGGACAAAAACCTTAGCCCTGGTGAGTCATCGGGACACTTGGCACGCATGTACAAGCCCCCAAATCAACATCAATCAAATTCGAGGGTGAAAAGACCAAAATGCCCCTGAAATTGAGGAACTGGCCGTCCGGCCTGTTTTACTGGAAAAACCAGAATTCTCATCAAGCCATCCAATTTTCCAAAATGCCCAAAAACCTCCCAAAATGAGGAACTGGCCGGACGGCCCATTTTGCAAATTCACCCTATAAATACAAGGGCTGTCAAATTCGAAATAAAAAAAAATATTAACTCTCTCCCAAAAACCCCACGGCCCAAACCTGTTCTACCCCTTCCCGAGCCTCGTTTTGTCTTGATTTGCGTCTACGGGACCCGATACATTTTACCCCTTCAAAACACCCTTTCAAACACTCAAACTGTATCCCATATACGTAAACCAAGTCAAAGAGTCAACCCCTAGCCATAGGTAACACTCTCTCTCTCTAAAAACTCATTTTACCTCGATTTACGCGTCAAATGCTATTATCATTTCGGTCAAAACTTTCGAAATGTAGACGTAACGCCGTCTACGGGGCCCGATACGTTTTACCCCTTAATCATCTTCTCTCCTGCAAGAGAAGTAATTTTGGGTTAAAACGGCGTTCCGGACCCGTTTTGTTCGTTTATGTCATTTACAGTCCGGATCGTTTGATCCGTCGATTCGCTTTTTTACCGTCCGAACCGTTTGGTTCGTGATCGTCATTTACAAAATCCGGATCGTTTTATCCGTCGATACCGTCATTTAATTTATGTACCTTTACAAATCCGAGCCGTTTGGCTCGTCGATCGCATTTTTATTGTCCGGATCGTTTGATTCCGTTGATACCGCACTTTAAATACTGTCATTTACAAATCCAAGCCATTCAGTTCGTGATAGTATTTACTTATAAAAGTCCGAGTCACAAAACGACTCGTTGATCGCATATCATTTAATACCTCTTTTCATAAAATTGGTCACAATGTAATGCCCGGTTCAAAATCGGAGTTCATCATTTGAACTCCTTTTCAAAACAACGCAAAATCGACGTTTGGCATCCAAACACTCATTTTCGACTCAAAACCGACGTTTGACATTCAAACGATCTTTTCATTAAAATCAACGTTTGACATTCAAACTAAAGATTTAAGTTCGTCATTCGAACTCTTTTTCAAAACAACTCAAAATCGACGTTTGTCATTCAAACGCTCGTTTTTATCATAAAATCAACGTTTGTCATTCAAACCAAGATTAAAGCTTATCATTCAAGCTCCTTTTCAAAAATGTAACACACACACACACGCACACAATTTTGAGAAAGGTAGAAAGACTCGTCATACGAGGCATTTCGGGTGATCTCAATATACTCTTCCCGAAACGTAACGTGACCTCCGAACCTAACAATATCTGGTCCTAAAAAGCCTTTTGTCAAGTTTTGGCTACCAATCAAAACGTCACATTTTCAAAGCCATTTTCAAAGTTTGGGCTCATAATACAAAACGTCACATTTTCAAAGCCTTTTCCAAGTTTTGGCTACCAATTAAAATGACCCCCCTTTTTTTTCAAACTCAGCCATTCTCAACATTTGGGCTCATAATACAAAACCGTGTGGCGACTCCTCTCTCTCCTTCTCTGGAATCGAGGTCCCAAAAGGTCCGCGAAATGCCGCTCGCCGCGTCCCCCCGCACGCGATCCGGGTAATTTCACTACCCCAAATACGCACTTGCTGGGATTTAGCTTCATGTCGTTTGCTCGCAAATTGGAGAACATTTCCCTTAGATCGACCACGTGATACCCGACCTTTGTTTTGATGACCATATCGTCGACGTAGGCCTCTATGTTTTGGCCAATCTGGGAGGCAAAGACTTTGTTGACCATCCTTTGGTAGGTCGCTCCTTCATTCTTCAATCCAAACGACATCATATTGTAGCAGTAGATACCTCCAGCAGCTTGGAAGGCAGTCTTCACTATATCATCCTTGTGCATCTTGATTTGGTGGTAGCCTGAATAGGCGTTGAGGAAACTCAGTGAAGTATGCCCAGCTATAGAATCTACAAGCTTGTCGATCCGAGGTAGAGGATAGCTATCCTTTGGGCAGGCTAGATTAAGGTTGGTGAAGTCGACACACATACGCCATTTGCCGTTGGATTTTTTCACCATTAGCACATTTGCTAGCCAAGTTGTATGAGTAGCCTCCTTGATGATGCATGCACTTAAAAGTTTTTGTACCTCAAGTTTGATTGCCTCTTCTTTGTCGCGAGCAAAGCTTCGTAGCCTCTGTGCCTTATGCTTCATAGTCGGATTAACTTCCAGTCTGTGAACAGCGACCTCCTCCTTGATTCCTTTCATATCTTCCACACGCCAAGCAAAAACATCACTACTTTCTCTCAGTAGCTTGACAATCTCTGCTCTTTCCTCAGCTAACAACTGTTTACCAATTTGAATTTTTTGATCAGGATAGGAGGAATTAGTCGCCACTGCTTCTAGCTCATCCACAGCTTCTAACTCTGGACCATCTCTGAATTGTAGGGTCTCGATAATGATCTCACGAACCCTTTTTCTTTATTCAGCCCCCAAGTGTGGAGCTTCTTCAACAATCATACCATCTAGCTCAGCTGCAATCTCGTCGCTGGTGGCCCCCGAGTTTTGGTCGATCTGTAGGCATAGGTCGCCTATGATGACTTGGTCGACCATAACTGCATCCGAATCAACCATAGTGTCTTGGGAGGGACGTGTCGGCTCAGTCATGACAGAGTCATATGAGTGATAGGTCTCCTCATCCACACAGGTGATTTTAGATAGTTGTGAAGTTATGGTGACAGATTTAGAAAGCTTCAAGTATCCCTCAGGAGTATCAACTTCTAGCTCCCTCTTTTTCCTTGTTCGAAGGACGTGATCAAGGTAAGCTCGAGCTGTACTTTGCACGCAGCCTATTCCAGCTAACGTTGGGAACTTAACTCGCTGATGGGGAATAGAGGCCACCATTCCAAGTGCGACCTGGCCAGGGATACCCAAAATAGCAGCATAATCACTATTTACATCAATAACAATAAATGTTACCTTAGTCGTGACCCTGAATGGATGCTGGCCTATGTCGACATCCAGCTCGATCTGTCCTCTAGCGTCCACCCTATGGTTGGTGAAGCCTTCAAGTCGACCATCATTGGGCGACAACTGCTCCTTTGTAAGTCCCATCTCTTTGAATGTCTTGTAGAAGAGGATATCCTTGCAGGCCCCCGTGTCTATCAAGAGTCTGCTCGTCGTACACCCATCAATCAAACCTGGGATAACGAGAACTTGCTCTCTGGATGCCATGTTGGTCGCTAGCTCGTCCGGATAGAAACTGATAACCTCGTCTCTTATGTAGCTTCTAGGTGGCATGTGGGGGGCTTTGTTGAGCTGAAAGATCTTATGTTTCAGAGCAGTGTTGCTAGCTTGCTCAGTGATTACTCCCAAATTTAGTCGAGGTTGCCTTGGCTCTTGCATACCTCCAGTTGCTCGCTCATCTCCACCAGGCTGAGCTCTTTTCACATATCTGTCGAGCTTCCCACTGTCGACCCACTTCTGAATGATACGTCTCAGACTCATGCATTCCTCTGTAGTGTGGCCGTATCCTTGTGATAATCACAGTATTTGCTATTATCCCTTCTGAACTTATTTCCTGGGTTCATTGGGGCAGGCAGGCCTAGCTCGACCGTATTCAATATTTCAGTGCGACTTACTGTTAACGGGGTAAATGTCTCAGGCACTCTCTCAGTCGCCCTAGTCCTGTTTTTCCTACCGTTCTTTGTTTGGTCCTTCTTATCAGCATCTATGACCTCAGACTTGGAACCTTTTTCCTTCTTCTTTTCCTTCCTCTCTTCAGCTATGGCCACATTGTAGGCCCTTTCAAACAGTTCTTGTCAGGTCTTAACGCTCCTGACTTGTAGCTCATAGTCTAAGTCTGCAGAGGTCACCCCATTCCTGAAGTAATTTATCACTTTCCTGTCTGTCAGGTCCTCTTCAATTTGGTCGACCATCTCCTTGAACTTAGTATAGTAGCTCATCGAGCTTTCATTCTTTCCTTGAGCCAAATTGTTCAGGTCGGTGACTATCAACTTTCGGGCTCCAGCTGTCGAGAAACGATCTAGGAACTTTCTCCTCATGTACTCCCATGTGGTAATACAATCCGGCGTTAAACCACGAAACCAGGTCAATGCTGCCCCTGTGAGGGTGCTGGTTAGTGCCTTACACATCATATCATCTTCAGTAGAGACGAAGCACATGGTAGCTTCCAAATGTTGCATATGGTTCTGGGCATTGGTCGCACCAGAATATTTGTCAAGAGCGGGTAACTTGAAGCCTTTAGGGGGTCATCGCTCGAGCAATTCTCTGGACAAGGGGCAAAGAGTAAAGTCGTTTCGTTCGCCCTTTCCAGTATCCTCCTTCCTGTCGGCCTCCCATTGCTCTAACCTCTTTTTCCAATGCAACCATTCCCTTGCATCTGGATTGTCGTTTCTTGATGGTGAGACATTATTAGATCTCTGTCGCTCGTCCCGGTGATGCTCCCTTCTTGAGTTGGCCCTATGCCTTTCACTTCTTGGGGGAGTCACCTCTCTACCTCGTCGACCTCTATGAGAAGGCGACCTTACTGAGTTTACAGGTGACCTGTGCCTATCCCCTCTTGATGGCGACCTGCGCCCATGCCTATCTCGATGAGATTGCGATCTTTCCGCTCTACTAGGCGACCTGCGCCTGTTTTCCTCGCGACATGAATGATACCTCTCTGTCCTGGCAGGCAACCTATGTCTATTCCTTTCAGCTTCCCTTTGTCGCCTTAACTCCGACTCAGCCTCCTGTTCCCTATTCGTGTTGAGATGACTTCGTAAGTCGTCAAGTGGAATCGGTATGTGGGTACGAATGTGCGGTATGATCTGCTGCTCACCGTTCTGCCTAGCACTCCCGTCAGGCTACCTGTGAGAATTTTGAGAGGGAGCTGCCCTTTCTGACCTTCTATCATTCTGGTCAGGCGAGTCTGGCATATCTAGCAATTCCGCCAACAGTCTAGCTCGCTTCAGGATCATCTCCTTCCTATTGAGGGGATTGGTTGAGGGACCTGGTTTGTCGCCTGCAGCCATTCGCCCTGCTTGTTGACGCTTTGGAGGGGGCTGTGCTCCTTGTTCGGCCATAGGTCTTTTCTCCCTTCGGCCATCGGGCAAGCCTCTGCCATCAGCAATGTTGTTTGAACGTGTTGCCCTCCTGGGCTGACGTAGTGGAGGAGGAGGAGGAGGCATGTTAACATTGCAATTTCCAGCACCGGCGTCTGTGTTAGCGCCGGCGTTTCCCTCATTATGCTCATCAGAGGCCTCCGAAACATGACCGTCAGAAGTCACCATGATGATGGGTTGAGAAAAATTTCGAGCTCAAAAAGCAACGATTCCCGACAATGGAACCAAACTGATGTTGCAAGAATCGTTCTGTAATCAATCTCCATCCAGCTGCAAGACTGATCACCTGGCTTTTGACCTGAAAACAGAACCCACGACAAGCTGGAATGGTCTCCGACGAAGACCCTCGGGCGTGAGAGTAAGTATGGAGTATTTGAGAGCTTATAAGTTATAAAAAACAATGTATTCAGAATAACAAATAGCAATTACCTTGGAACGGTTGATATTGTCATGTATTTATAGTTGTTGATGAGAGATATAATTGTGGTAGGATTGTATGAAATCCCTATAATCACGGGTCAGATTTGTATAAGATATCGTGTCCATAAATAACTCCTGTTTTGTAGGAAGTTTGGTAAGAAAAGAATCGTAAATACACCTGGACTCTGTAGGTCGACAGGTTATTAGATAGGTCGAGGTCGTCTGATGGGTCTAGGTCGGCCTGACCGATGAATATGGTCAAATTATCCCCATATAGGATATGTATCGTAATGTCGGACCAAGCTATGTCGGGACCACGTAGGTCGGACGATGAGCTAGGTCGACTGATCTTGCTGATGGGCCTTGGGCCTGGTAATAATTGGGTCTAGCCCACTGAGAATGTGGTGGCAATAATATGTAAATAACTGGGCTTGCCCGTTGGGCCTAGCCCGTCACTTTTATTCCGTTCAGTTGTAATAATAACAATTGTATAATTGGTGTGAATACTTACTACTATAATTAATAATACTTATTAAAATAATAAGAGTTGGTCTTATGAAAAACGCATTTTTCCTGGCACTTAGAAAAAACGTGTTTTGTGTTTTCCCGTTTATGCCAGTGCCTGTTTAACAAAGTGCCAGTGTGACAAAGTGCCAGTGAATGTGTAACAAAGTGCCAGTGTAAAAAAGTGCTAGTACCATTTTAACAAAGTGCCAGTGTAAACAAACACTTGCACTTTGTTAAACTGACACTGGCGCTTTTTACACGGGCACTTTTATATACATGAACTGGCACTCTTCACACTGGCACTTTGTTACACTAACACTGGCACTTTGTTACACTAACATTTTTGCTGGCTCTCAAAAACACAAGCACTGGCATTCAAAAACACATGCACTGGCATTCAAAAACACATGAACTGGCACTCAAAAACACATACACTGGCACACAAAAACACTGGTAATTATTTTTGCTGGCTCTCAAAAACACAAGCACTGGCACTCATAAACACATGAATTGGCACTCCAAAACATATGCATTGACACTCCACAACACTTAGACTACCCACAGTGGTTTCATCCCACTCCCCCATTTCATCTAACACTTTTTACACTTTTTCTCATCCACCTAATATTTCATCTACCCATTTCATTTACCCCCACTCCAATGGCTAACTTAAACTAAATTTCAACTCCCTCCAACTCATCATTCTATACCCCACTACTTTTATTTTATTTCATTTATATTCTTTATTTTTATGATTAGTAAAATAATAATTATTATTATTTATAATTAAAAAAATATTTCACACTTAATTAAAAAAATATTGCATCAATTTATAGGTAAAAAGTCACAATGAAAGTCCAATTGAAAACTAAGTGTTTTTTTTTTGTGTCCAAATCAAATGAAACTTAATTTACTAGCTGACAAATTGAGATGTATTCACGGAGGGGAAAGAAAGTCACAATGAAAGTCCATGCAATGTCTAGTTGAATTTTACTAGGTAATAATTCAGCCCAAATTGAAAGCTAAGTATTTTTTTTTTGTGTCCAAATCAAATGAAACTTATATCGATTTGTAGGGAAAAAAAATGATGAATTTTGGTGAAAAAAAAAATTAAAAAAAATAATAATTTACTAGGTATTAATTCAGCCCCAATTGAAAACTAAGTGTTTTTTTTTTGTGTCCAAATCAAATGAAACTTATATCGATTTGTAGGGAAAAAAATGATGAATTTTGGTGAAAAAAAAAATTAAAAAAAATAATAATTTACTAGGTAATAATTCAGCCCAAATTGAAAACTAAGTGTTTTTTTTTTGTGTCCAAATCAAATGAAACTTATATCGATTTGTAGGGAAAAAAAATGAATTTTGGTGAAAAAAATTAAAAAAAATAATAATTTACTAGGTAATAATTCAGCCCAAATTGAAAGCTAAGTGTTTTTTTGTGTCCAAATCAAATGAAACTTATATCGATTTGTAGTGAAAAAAAATGATGAATTTTGGTGAAAAAAAAATTAAAAAAATAATAATTTACTAGGTAATAATTCAGCCCAAATTGAAAGCTAAGTGTTTTTTTGTGTCCAAATCAAATGAAACTTATATCGATTTGTAGGGAAAAAAAATGATGAATTTTGGTGAAAAAAAAATTAAAAAAAATAATAATTTACTAGGTAATAATTCAGCCCCAATTGAAAACTAAGTGTTTTTTTTTTTTGTGTCCAAATCAAATGAAACTTATATCAATTTGTAGGGAAAAAAATTATGAATTTTGGTGAATTTTTCTTTTTATTTTTAAATCATTTATTATGAGATAATTGAATTTAAATAATTGGGTGAAAAAATAATAAAATACGGACCAATGGGGCGACACACATGGCGGTTAAAAAAAAAAAAAAAAAAAAAAAATGAAAAAGGCCAACGCCACACGCGCCATCCCGGGCGGTGTGGCGCACTCTCCCAAATCGGGCCAACGGGGAGCCGACATGGCGAGATAGAAAAAAAAAAATAGGATTCAACCGGGATGAAAGTTTTCATCCCGTTAATTAATTCACCTCACTTTCAATCGTAGTTGTAGTGGAATGGTCAGTATGAAATGGGATTTCATCCCCATTTCATACGGCCGTATCAGACATAGTCTTACACTCGGCATCCTAATTACCCAGTCTAACAAGCGGTTGAAAATAACCGAAAATCAACCCAATTAGAATGATACATAACATGCGATCAATTAATCACAAAATTAGGCTTCTCTACATCAATTTCCCGAAATTTCACCGTGAACAAAATTGAAAAAGAGGCGAAGAGGTGCATCTTGATGTCATCAAGGGTTTCGCACTGGCAGAGATTGTTGTAATCGGAAGTGGTGAGCAATCCAGATGTGACCAACGTGAATGTTGAACGTCATCGCTTCAAATCCACACATTTTTCCGGTGAAAATTGAGATCTGAGCAATTTAAATACTCAAAACCCCCTTCGTCAAACCCTAACAGTGCCGGAGAAGATGAAGATTGCAGGGTCAGAGGTAAAACCGAAGGGGATCAGATTAATACTTCTCTCTGGTTGAACCTCGATCGAACACGATTGATAGACGGGTAAAGTTTTACGGTAATTTTAAAACACGTTTTTTCGTAAGGTTATGAAAAAACGCATTTTTTACAAGTTTTTGGCAAATAATAATAATAATAATAATAATAATAATAATAATAATAATAATAATAATAATAATAATAATAATAATAATAATAATAATAATTGTTGATTGTACTCATTAGTGTTGCAAATATTTATTATTATACTCCCTCCAGTTCAAAATACATGTCATTAATAAAACAAGTAAATATCAAGAAGAAGAATATATTAATATTATTGATAGATAATAAATAATAATTGAATAATATATAATAAATAAAAAATATGATAATAATATAGAAAAAATACTAAAAACAACAAAATAAATTAAACTTCTAAGAAATATTAATATACCTATTACTACATCTCAAATCTCATATACTTATATCCCAAACTCTAAACCCTAAATCATATACATATACCCCAAATCCTAAAAATATGATTTATTGATAATAAGTAATAATTGACATTTTTCATTTTTCCTTAAATCATATTTCTACCCCTAAGCCCTCATTTCTATATTATAATAATTAGTAAAAATAATTTATAATAATAATAATTTAAAATTTAAAATAATATTATATCATAACATAAAAAAGTTAAGAATTTTTAAATAAAAGAATTTTTAATATACCCAATCTCTTAAACATATATCATATACCCATACGCCAGACACCCATACCCTATACCCTAAACTGTACTCAAATAGTTTTATTTATCCAAAAATAAATAAAAAAAAAATTAAAAAGTAAATGCTATTGTCCGTCCCTCTTTTTTTCTATTATATACTTTCATTTCTTTAAAAATTCTTAACTTTTTTTATATAACGTTTTGTAAAAAATTTCACTACTAACTAACATCTCAAATAGTTTTATTTATCCAAAAAAAAAATTAAAAAACTAAATGCTATTGTCCGTCTCTCTTTCTCTCTATTATATACTTTCATTTAAAAAAAAATATTAACTTTTTTTATATAACTTTTTGTAAAAAATTCCACTACTAACTAACATCGCAAATAGTTTTTTTTATCCAAAAAAAAAAATTAAATGCTATTGTCCGTCTCACTTTTTTCTATTATATACTTTCATTTATTTAAATATTCTTAACTTTTTGTAAAAAAAAAAATCACTACTAAATAACATCTCAAATAGTTTTATTTATCCAAAAAAATTAAAAATATATCATATACCCAATCCCTTAAACATATATCATATACCCATACACCAGACACCCATACCCTATACCCTAAATCATAACTCATATCCTATACCATATATCCCATACACCAGACACCCATACTTTATACCCTAAATCATATACTCCGTATCATATACACATACCATATACTCTAAAACATAACTCATATACACATACCCTAAACCTTAACATATACCCTTAACACATAACTCATACCCTATACCCTAAACCATACCTCATTTCTTTAAAAATTCATAACTTTTTTTATATAATTTTTTTTAAAAAAAAATCACAACTAATTAACATCTCAAATATTTTTATTTCTCAAAAAAAAAAAAAAAGTAAATGATATTGTCCGTCCCTCTTTTTTTCTATTATATATTTTCATTTATTTAAATATTCTTAACTTTTTTTATATAACTTTTTGTAAAAAAAAATTCACTACTAACTAACATCTAAAATAGTTTCATTTATCCAAAAAAAATTAAAAATTAAAAAAGTAAATGCTATTGTCCTTCCCTCTTTTTATCTATTATATGCTTTTATTTATTTAAATATTCATTACTTTTTTTATATAAATTTTTGTAAAAAAATTCACTACTAACTAACATCTCAAATAGTTTTATTTATCAAAAAAAAAAGTAAATGTTATTGTCTGTCTCTCTTTTTTCTATTATATACTTTCATTCTTTTAAAAATTCTTAACTTTTTTTATATAACTTTTTGTAAAAATTCACTACTAACTAGCATCTCAAATAGTTTTATTTATGAGTTGGTCTTATAAAAAAAGCGTTTTTTCTGGCACTTAGAAAAAACGTGTTTTGTGTTTCCCCGTTTATGCCAGTTTAAGTTTAACAAAGTGCCAGTGTGACAAAGTGCCAGTGCATGTGTAACAAAGTGACAGTGAAAAAAGTGCCAGTACCAGTTTAACAAAGTGCCAGTGTAAACTGGCACTGGCACTTTGTTAAACTGGCACTGACACTTTTTACACGGGCACTTTTATATACATGAACTGGCACTCTTCACACTGGCACTCTGTTACACTAACACTGGCACTTTGTTACACTAACATTTTTGCTGGCTCTCAAAAACACAAGCACTGACATTCAAAAACACATGCACTGGCATTCAAAAACACATGCACTGGCACTCAAAAATACATACACTGGCACCCAAAAACACTGGTAATCATTTTTGCTGGCTCTCAAAAATACAAGCACTGGCACTCCAAAATACATGAACTGACACTCAAAAAAACATACACTGGCATTAGTTTACACTAGAACTGGCACATCAAATCCCCATCTGATTTGTTCGGCTCTGTTCACATACAAAATTGATTTTAGAATAAATCTAAGCCTTCCTATTCGTCTCTCAATTCTAAACCCCAATTCTGTATAATTTTTTCCCGTAAATTCGTGTTAGATTTCAGAGAAAGCCGTCATGGAATCGAGTCCACCATCAGTTACCGCCGCCGCTACGTCGGCGAACGATGGGTTTGCTGCTCATGAAGAGAAGGGTACTACCTACGCGTCGATGGTGGATCCCTTTTTGATTGAAGCCCTACAAAATCCTCGTCATCGTCTCTCAAGTGAATTATTTTTCTTGAAATATTTGCTCTATTTTGATTTTTGGTGATGGGCGATTGAGAGGGAATTGGGTTGTCGCCGGTGAGAAGGAGGTTGCTCCGGTTGATTAATGGAAGAGAGCCGGTGAGGGAGGAGATTAGAGAGAGGAAACGGTGAAGAAGACGATCCAGGGAGAGAGCAATGGGTGTTTGCGTTTAGAGAGATAGTAGTGAGAGAGAGAGAGAGAGAGAGAGAGAGAGAGAGAGAGACTTTTGTGTTTAGAGAGAGAATGAGAGCACGGTAATTTTAAAACACGTGTTTTTTTTAAGTTATGAAAAAACACGTTTTTTTACAAGTTTTTGGCTTTATGAGTTTATCCAAAAAAAAATTAAAAAAGTAAATGATATTGTCTGTCCCTCTTTTTTTCTATTATATACATTCATTTCTTTAAAAATTCTTAACTTTTTTCATATAACTTTTTGTAAAAAATTTCACTTCTAACTAACATCTCAAATAGTTTTATTAATCCAAAAAAAAATTAAAAAAATTAACTAAAATTGTAATTTAACCACCGAAGGAATAATTTCGCCACTGAGGTAATTTAATTTAATTAAAATTGTAATTTCATCGGCGAAAATTTCCGCCACTGAGTTATTTTGATTCAATTAAAATTCTAAATCCTCCGACGGAATATTTCGCCGCGGAGGTAATTTTATTTAATTAAATTGTAATTTCACCTGCGGAATTTTTCGCCACAGTGTTATTCTGATTTATTTAAAATTCTAAATAACCACTGACGGAATAATTCCGCCGCTGATAATTTTCTACCGTCGAATTATTCCGCCGGTACAGTTCGAAGACCAGTCAACATACATCAGTGGCGGTATTGGAACGAATATTCGTTTTTAGTGGCGGACTCCACCGGTAGACTTAATTTCCGTCGATGTAAACGGTACCAAAATTTTTCCGCCGCTATAGCTTCCATTCCGCCGCTATATAACGGCGAAAATATTCCGCTGCTGATAATTCCGTCGCTAAAGACCCATTTTCTAGTAATGAAATTAATAAAAAAAATAAACACACATTTATAAACCCTAAATCCTATCCCATACCCTAACCCTAAATCATATATCTTAAATTATATTTATACCACTCACTAAACCCTAAACTCTATATATACCACTCACTAAACACTAAACCCTAAACCCTATACTCCCTCCATCCCATGATAACATATAAAATTTTCTTTTTGGGCGTCTCACAATAATATATAACTTTCCTAAAATGGAAAGAAATCTTTACTATTCCCTCCACTCATTCTCTCTCCTACATTATTTTAATACTCACATCACCATTATAATTTACTATTCTCTCCACTCATTCTCTCTCCTATTTTATTTTCACACTCACAACACTTTCAATATAATACTTTCTCCTTAATTCTCGTGCATTGTCAAAATTCTATAATTCTATGGGACGGAGGGAGTATATCTCATACCCTAACCCTAAATCATATATCTTAAATCATATTTATACCACTCAATAAACACTAAACCCTAAACCCGATATATACCACTCTCTATACCCTAAACCCTAAACCCTATATATCCCATACCCTAACCCTAAATCATACTCCCTCCGTCCCACTTCACTTGACACTAATTTCCATTTTGGTCCGTCCCACCTCACTTGACACTGTCCAAAATGGAAAGTTTTTACACTCACAACACCAATCAAATCACTATTCTCTCCACTCATTCTCTCTCCTACTTTACCTTTTCTACTCACAACATTTTCTTTAATTAATTATCTCTCTTACTTTTTCTTAGTTACCGTGCCCACCTCTTTGTTGTCAAGTGAACCGGGACGGAGGGAGTATATCTTAAATCATATTTATACCACTCACTAAACACTAAACCCTAAACCCTATATATACCACTCACTAAACACTAATCCCTATACCTTATATATCCCATACCCTAACCCATATACCTTAAATCATATTCATATCCTATACCCTAAATCCTAAACCATATACCTAAACTCTAAAGTATACTCCCTCCGTCTCATATTAGTGTGGATCAAAATTTTTGGCACACAAATTAAGAAAAAGTAAGAGAGATAAATAGTGGAAGGGGGTGTTTGTGAGTATGAAAAATTAAATAGGAGAGAGAATGAGTGGGAGGAATAGTAAGTTGATTGGTGTTGTGAGTGTAAAAGTAAAGTAGGAAAGAGAATGAGTGGGTGAAATAGTAAAGATTCTTTGCCATTTTTGACAGTCCACACTAATTTGGGACGGACCAAAAGGGAAATAAATCCACACTATTCTGGGACGGATGGAGTATACTCCTATACCCTAAACCTTATAGTTTATACCACATACTAAACACTAAACACTAAACCCTATATATCACATACCCTAACCTCTATACCTTAAATCATACATATCCTAAACTCCATGCATATCATGTATGTAAAGAAATGTTTACTAATATTAATATTAATGATAATTGAATATTAAATAATAGTAATAATTAAGAGAAAAATATTTAATAATAATAATAATAATTTAAAATTTAGAAAATATTAATAATGCTTTTAATTTATCCCAACCCCTAAACCCTATATTACATATCCTAAACTCAGTGCATACCTTAGTTTTTTTCTATATTTTTTATATATCTATTTGAAAAAAAAAATCACTACTAAATAAAGTCTAAAATATTATTTTCTAGTTAATAAAAAATTAAAATAAAATAAAAAAATAAATATAGGATAGTCTGTCCCTCTTTTCTTCTATATACTTTCATTTGTTTAGTTATTTTCTATCTTTTTTTATATACCTATTTGTAAAAAAAAATCACTACTAAACAAATTCTAAAATATTATTTTGTAGTCAATAAAAAAATAAAAGAAAATAAAAAATAAATATAGGGTAGTCCGTCCCTCTTTTCTTCTATATACTTTTATTTGTTTAGTTATTTTCTATCTTTTTTTATATACCTTATTGTAGAAAAAAATCACTAGTAAACAAAGTCTAAAATATTATTTTCTAGTCAATAAAAAATTAAAAGAAAATAAAAAATAAATATAGGGTAGTCCGTCTCTCTTTTCTTCTATATACTTTCATTTGTTTATTATTTTCTATCTTTTTTTGTATACCTTTTTGTAAAAAAAAAAATCACTACTAAACAAAGTCTAAAATATTATTTCTAGTCAATAAAAAATTAAAATAAAATAAAAAATAAATATAGGGTAGTCCGTCCCTCTTTTCTTCTATATATACTTTCATTTGTTTAGTTATTTTCTATCTTTTTTTATATACCTTTTTGTAAAAAAAAAATCACTACTAAACAAAGTCTAAAATATTATTTCCTAGTCAATAAAAAATTAAAAGAAAATAAAAATAAATATAGGATAGTCCATCCCTCTTTTCTTTTATATATTTTCATTTGTTAAGTTATTTTCTATCTTTTTTTATATATATTTTTGTAAAAAATATCTGTAATAAATAAAGTCTAAAATATTATTTTCTAATCAATAAAAAATTAATAAAAAAAAATAAATAAATACTAGTCCATACGGACCTTATTAAAAAAAAAAAAGGAAAACTCGTTTGGCCCGTGGATCTTCAGATCCGGGTCAAACGGGTGGGTTTGGACTGGAAAAATGGGACTGGTCAGGCCGGGTTTAGGCCCGTTTCACCAAACGGACTGACGGACTTCAACCCGTTCCGTCCGCAAATTAGTATGCACGAATCAGGTCGAGACGGGTCGACCCATTTAGCCATCACCGATTTTGATGAAAAGATTATTTCACCCAATAGATTCACTAAGCATTTAAATATCAATAAAATATACTCTTTTTGTCTCGCTCGATGCTTCACCATTTTGGTGAAGCACGTAAATTAAGAAAAGTGATGAGTGAGAGAAGGGTTATGAGAGGGAAAAAGTGAGTGGATATGATAAGTGGAATCCATAATTTAAATATGTGATAGAAAAAAGTGAGTGAGATTGACAAATAAGGCCCACATTTATTACAATTTTAAAAAATGTGAAACTTATATCAAGAAACCCATTTAAATAAAAAGTGAAATTTCGAATGGAACGGAAGGAGTAGTATGTAGACCCGCTAAAAAAAATTGAATGACCATTGAGGTGGTATAGTATGGGCCCAAGTAAAAGTACAAGAATCAACGGTCAAAAAGAAAATTATGAGTGTACCAAAACATGAGAAATTGATGAGCAGGTCAGGTGGTGGCATTGGAAGGGGAGCCCCTAAATTGTAGGGGAAACACATGTAACCTCTTCTCTTCACTGAATTCTGCGGATTTGACATGTGTCATATCATTATTTGCTTATCTATAGTATACTCCCTCCGTCCCGCTAATATTAGCACAAACACTGTTTGCGCGGGAATTAAGGAATATGATATTTTAATAAAATGTTGTGAGTGTAAAAGAATGAGTGGAGAGAGAATGAGTGGAGGGTGTAATAAATTATAATGGTGTTGTGAGTATTAAAATAATGTAGGAGAGAGAATGAGTGGGGTTGGGTGAATATTTTATTAATATAAAGTTTCCTTTTTGGGAGTGTGCGGATATTAGCGGGACGCCCAAAAAGGAAAGTGTGCTAATATTAGCGGGACGGAGGGAGTAAATGACAACCCTTCCGTGAACAGTATAATGAACAGTTTCATAAGCTAAAATTCTCATTTTGCCCTCACTAAGTTGTTCATTTCCCATTTTGCTCTTTAAAAAAAAAAAAACACGTGTCCTTGAACACGGGCTTTTACTAGTCTATAGTATAAATGCAAACCCCCATGTAAACAATTTTTTGAACAGTTTCAAGGGAAAATTCCCCATTTTGCTCTCACTTTTTTATCTCTTTCCCATATTGTCCTTAAAAAAATATTAAATTAAAAAAAAAATTTTAAAAAAAAACAAAAAATGTGGCCTTGGACAAGGGCTTAGGCTAGTATATACTCCCTCCGTCCCGCTAATATTAGCACAAACACTGTTTGCGCGAGAATTAAGGAATATGATATTTTAATAAAATGTTGTGAGTGTAAAAGAATGAGTGGAGAGAGAATGAGTGGAGGGTGTAATAAATTATAATGGTGTTGTGAGTATTAAAATAATGTAGGAGAGAGAATGAGTGGGATTGGGTGAATATTTTATTAATATAAAGTTTCCTTTTTGGGAGTGTGCGGATATTAGCGGGACGCCCAAAAAGGAAACTGTGCTAATATTAGCGGGACGGAGGGAGTAATAAATTAGACCTGGGTGCTACAGTTGTTTGAACAGTATCAAGTGCCGAAATTCTCATTTTGCCCTCACTAATTTGTCAATTTCCCATTTTGTCCTTAAAAAAAAAATTAAATTAAAAAAATAAAAAATTAACGTGTCCTCGGACACGGGCTTATTCTAGTATATATATATATCTACTAGCCAAAGCCCGTGTCCAAGGCCACGTTTTTTGTTTTTTTTTTTATTATTATTATTTTTTTAAATTAAAAAAAAAATTAAGGGCAAAATGGAAAAGGGACAAATGTATGAGGGCAAAATGGGAAATTTCGCCCGTGTAACTGTTCATAGTACTGTTCAAAAGGGGGGTTTGTTTTATACTATAGATAGTATAAATGGGAATGAGGTGCTACAGTACAATGAACAGTACCAAGTGCCGAATTTCCCATTTTGCCCTCACTAAATTGTTTCTTTCCCATTTTGCCCTTAAATTTTTTTTTTTAAATTAAAAAAAAATAAATATCTATAGTATAAATGGGAATAGGGTGCTACAGTACAATGAACAGTACCAAGTGCCGAATTTCCCATTTTGCCCTTCACTAAATTGTTTCTTTCTCATTTTGCCCTTAAATTTTTTTTAAAAAAATTTAAAAAAAAAACACGTGTCCTTGGACACGGGCTTTTACTAGTATATATATATAGGGTCATGCTCACGTGAGAACCCAATTACATGAGAACCATGAGAACCAAGGATAGCCATTGGATTAGACACAAATCAAGGGTTTAGATTACCTTTTTAGTTTAAAAATTCGATGGCATTCTTGTAATTAGGTGGACAGACAAAGGGAAGGGCAAAATACCATGTGTGTTCCAGAATTTGCCACGTCATCACCCAAAAATTTTCCAAAATTTTCAAAATTAAATATCTCATTAACCGTAAATCAAAAAAATAATTCGAGAACACTGATTTTTTTGTCTCGACGAGACGAATCAAACTACATTCCTGAAGATAGAATTTTGAAAAATAAAATATTGGACAAGTGTCTATACAGTAAGTACTTAGCCAGTGTATAGATGTTGATTGTTGAACAATGCAATTGTTTACAGTAGCTATTTAGCCAGTGTATTGAAGTGTATTGTTGAACAATGCACTTGTTTACATTAGTTATTTAGCCACTGTATACAAGTTATTGCTGAAAAATGCACTTGTTTACAGTAGTTATTTAGCCAATGTATACAAGTTATTGCTGAAAAATGCACTTGTTTACAGTAGTTATTTAGCCAGTGTATAGATGTTGATTGTTGAACAATGCACTTGTTTACAGTAGCTATTTAGCCAGTGTATTGAAGTGTATTGTTGAACAATGCATTTGTTTACATTAGTTATTTAGCCACTGTATACAAGTTATTGATGAAAAATGCACTTGTTTACAGTAACTATTTAGCCACTGTATACAAGTTATTGCTGAAAAATGCACTTGTTTACAGTAGCTATTTAGCCACTGTATACAAGTTATTGCTAAAAATGCACTTATTTACATTAGTTATTTAGCCGCTGTATACAAGTTATTGCTGAAAAGTAATTAAGTATTCAGACTTTGTATCATATCATCGAGTTAAGGGTTGAACAATCTAGAGGTTGTTTGCAATTCAGCGGAGCATTCTCCACTTCTACTTCTCTGTGCTAACTCTGCTGGAACACATCCTAATGGGCCAGTGCCTGTCACTATAACTCTACGAGCTCCAGCTTCATACAACCTCTGATAAATCATAACTATAATTTATTTCCAAATTTAATTACACTAATTCTAAAAAATATATAGTAAAGTTTGTGCCATTTTGAATGAAACGAAGGGAACATATAAATACCTAATAATCCAGCAATATACTATCACAAATGCAATGAGTTTTAGAACATAACAATCGGCAAGTATAAATTTAATAACTTCAAGAAGGAATTAGAAAAGATATTCTTATTTAAAAGCAAATAATTTGACTATAAATGTTCATTCAAAATGTATCAAGTTATTGCTGAAAAATGTACTTGTTTACAGTAGCTATTTAGCTACTATATACAAGTTATTGCTGAAAAATACACTTGTTTACATTAGTTATTTAGCCACTGTATACAAGTTATTGCTGAAAAATGTACTTATTTAGCCAGTGTATAGATGTTGATTGTTGAACAATGCACTTGTTTACAGTAGCTATTTAGCCAGTGTATTGAAGTGTATTATTGAACAATGCACTTGTTTACATTAGTTATTTAGCCACTGTATACAAGTTATTGCTGAAAAATGCACTTGTTTATAGTAGTTATTTAGTCACTGTATACAAGTTATTGCTGAAAAATGCACTTGTTTACAGTAGCTATTTAGCCACTGTATACAAGTTATTGCTGAAAAATACAATTGTTTACAATAGCTATTTAGCCACTGTATACAAGTTATTGTTTATAGTAGCTATTTAGCCACTGTATACAAGTTATTGCTGAAAAATGCACTTGTTTACAGTAGCTATTTAGCCACTGTATACAAGTTATTGATGAAAAATGCACTTATTTACAGTAGCTATTTAGCCATTGTATACAAGTTATTGATGAAAAATGCACTTATTTACAGTAGCTATTTAGCCACTGTATACAAGTTATTGCTGAAAAATACACTTGTTTACATTAGTTATTGCTTCTATTTCTCATCAACCCCAACCCCATCCTCTTCCCCAAACCCACCTCCAAACACCCTCATTAGTGCACCCCTACCCGTACCTCCTTCCCCAACTTCCTAACCCAATTTTGCAAACCATATCAAACCCATCTCTACTATAATCACTATACTAATTTCAGAATCTCTGACCAAAGAAATTGAATTCTAGAAAATCAAATTCCCGTCTCTCCCTCTGGTACCATCATTGCCGCCTCCTTCAAATCTGGAAATTTCTCTCTGCCACCATTATTACCACCGTCATTGTTGGTGCCGTTTTGAATTTGAAGGAGGAATGATTGGAGCTGACCAACATGGGTGTTCAGTCAGAGTTGTTTGTTGATTTCTTGAGCTTTCGACTGGATGAGCAGAGAATTATGGTGGGTTGGAGCTGGCCATACATGGAATTTGTCTAGAAATTGAAGCCTACCCATTTTTGTTTGTTTTGGATGTAAGTTTCGATTCAAATTGTGAAAGAGTGGAGGTTTGATTGGAGATGCAGAAGAAAGGTTGAAGTCAGTTGGATGGAGGGGATGGTGGTGAAGACTGGTTAAGGAAGAAAGGTATTAACGTGGGTGGTATGAATTTGGACTATTTTCTTTTTAATTTTTTCTTTATTTGGTTATGGAAGACGAAATACATAATTACCCTCGCAATTTGGCAATATTTTAAAATTACCACCGCGTCACTTATAACCCCAATCTAATCTCTGTCTTACATTCAAATCTAATTCAATGGCTGATAATGGTTCTCATGGTTCTCATTTTATTTTGATTCTACATTATTTTAATACTCACAACACCATTATAATTTACTATTCTCTCCACTCATTCTCTCTCCTACTCAACTATCTACACTCACAACACATCAACTTTTTCACTTTTTCCTTAATTTCCGTGCGGAACAGTAACTGTAACTGTTATTATGGGACGGAGGGAGCATATATATATATATATATATATATATATATATATATATATATATATATATATATATATACACACACACACTCCCTCCGTCCCATATTAATTTATCCATTTTGCTATTTTGGACGTCCCACTTTAAAGTCACACTTTCCTAAAAAAAAACTTTTTAATACTTCTTTATTCATGGGACCCACTTGTCATACTCACAACACTTTTCAAATTTACTATTCTCTCAACTCATTCTCTCTCCTACCCACTCACAACTCATATTTTAATAACATTATTCCTTATTTTTCGTTCTCAACAGTAAATGAGTAAACTATTATGGGAGGGAGGGAGTATATACATATATACTCCCTCCGTTCCACCAAAACTGATACTTATTTCCTTTTTGGTCCGTCCCACCAAAACTGATACTGTCCAAAATGGCAAAGGAATCTTCACTATTTACCCCACTCATTATCTCTCCTATTTCACTTTTACACTCACAACATTCTCTCTCCTAACTATTCCTCCTACTCATTCTCTCTCCTATTTAATTCTTCATACTCACAACATTTTCTTTCACTTTTTCTCTCACTTACTTTTTCTTAATTCCCGTGCCCAGAAATTTGGTATCAATGTTGGTGGGACGGAGGGAGTATATATATATACTCCCTCCGTCCCGCTAATATTAGCACACTTTCCTTTTTGGGCGTCCCGCTAATATCCGCACACTCCCAAAAAGGAAACTTTATATTAATAAAATATTCACCCAACCCCACTCATTCTCTCTCCTACATTATTTTAATACTCACAATACCATTATAATTTATTACACCCTCCACTCATTCTCTCTCCACTCATTCTTTTACACTCACAATATTTTATTAAAATATCATAGTCCTTAATTCCCGCGCAAACAGTATTTGTGCTAATATTAGCGGGTCGGAGGGAGTATATATATATACTCCCTCCGTCCCGGAACAATCTTCACACTTTTCCTTTTGGGCGTCCCAAAACTTACTTCACACATTTAAAACTTACCTAAAATGAAAAGGAATCTTTACTATTTCCTCCACTCATTCTCTCTCCTACATTATTTTAATACTCACAACACCATTATAATTTACTATTCTCTCCACTCATTCTCTCTCCTATTTTATTTTCACACTCACAACACTTTCAATATAATACTCCCTCCTTAAAACCGGTCTGGCTTGAGTGTTTGTGAAGATTGTTCGGGACGGAGGAGTATATATATATATATATATATATATATATATATATATATATATATATATACGTCCCTACAAACCGCACACTTTCTATTTTGGGCGTCCCATTACAAATCGCACACTTCCTAAAATGACAAAGAATCTTTACTATTTCCTCCACTCATTCTCTCTCCTATATTATTTTAATACTCACAACACCATTATAATTTACTATTCCCTCCACTCATTCTCTCTCATATTTTACTTTTACACTCACAACATTTATATCATTATTTTTTTCCTTAATCCCCGCGCAAACAGTAACAGTGCGGTTACTAGCGGGACGGAGGAGTATATATATATATATATACTATTACACTCATTCATTCTCTCTCCTATTTCACTTTTATACTCACAACACTTTTCAAATTTATTATTCTCTCCACCCATTCTCTCTCCTATTTTACTTTTACACTCACAACACTTTCTCCACTTACCTTTTTCCTTAATTTGTGTGATTTCTCAAAAGGGTGAAGCATATAATGAGACGGAGGGAGTATATATTTTACTACCAAATAATTTATTCGATTCAAAATAATTATCATTTTTAAATAAAATATTTAATTTAAAATAATTATTATTTTGTAATCAAAATTATTTAAATACATATATTATCCCATTAAAATTTGTTTTAATTATTAATTTATTCATTATGTGAAATAATGTGGAAAAGAGAAATAATAAATAAGTATAATCTTGATATTTAGATCATTAGCCTGCCTGAGATAACAATTATTTTTCTTAAAATTTGAAAAAAAAAATAAAAGTGACAATTATTTTGAAGCAAAATGAGTATAAAATAATTGTAAACCCTCCGCCCCAAAATGTTTGTCCCATTTTACTTTTTTGTTGAACTTTGACCACATTATGAGAGATTAATCATATTCATGAAATTCTAAAAGTTGTTGTTGATAATATTATTAATGGTGAATCAATAGGAATTTTTAGAATTTCATGAAAATAATTAATTTTTTATATATTTGTGGTCAAAGTTTAATAAAAAAGTCAAATGAGACAAACATTTTGGGACAGAGAGAGTATAATAAATGAAAAAATTACAGTTAGCTTCCTTTCTACGTAAAAAATACTCCCTCCGTCTCACGTGAATGTAAACCAATTTTTTGGGTGTGAAAATTAAGGAAAAGTGATGTAAGAAAGAGAAAAAGTTAAATATTGTGAGTATGAAAAATTAAATAGGAGAGAGAATGAGTGGGAGGAATAGTGAGGAGAGAGAATGTTGTGAGTGTAAAAGTGAAATATTTATTTCTATTTTGGAAAGTTTGTATTTATGTGGGACGGATCAAAATAGAAATAAGTTTGCATTCACATGAGACGGAAGGAGTATACAATTTTTTAATTTATTAATTGAACAATAATTATTTTACGGTTGTTATGCAGGAGCAATACCGAATTGGAATTCTACTCACTCGCACGTGTGGTTCCGATGATAAGTAATACCAGTAGACAGAGTCCGGCTCATGAGCTCACTAGCAATCGTGTTAACAACTCATCAAATTAGGCGAACACTGGGGACCACTCACTTTTTAAGTTGTAACCACCCATCTGATCTCCAACCATTACACCCACCCACCCACGCGCCTTAAAACAAGCAGTCATTTCGTGACATTGGATTGGATTATAGAGGGACTATAATATACTTCCTCCGTCCCGGTTTACTTGGTACCAAAATAAATGACATAATAACTAAGAAAAAAGAATAAAATAAAAGAAATATATGGTAGAAAATAAAGAGAGAGAATAAGTGAGGTAAATAGTAGTGTTGATTGAATAAATTGAGTGGTGGAAAATGAAGAGAGAGAATAAGTAGTGAGGTAGAGTGAATATAAAATTATAAAAAATTTGCCATTTTGAATAGTGTCAAGTGAAATAAAGTGAAATGAACCAAAATGAAAATTAGTGCAAAGTAAAGTGGGACCGAGGAAGTGAGGAAGTATGCTTAATTTAATACTCCTCCTCTCTGCATTTTTTTTTTATTATAATGTAGTTAGTATAAAAGTAATAGGTAACAAAACTTTGCGGTAAAGGAGGAGAACGTGGAATCTATCTACACTAAATAAACAAGTACGTGGAGAACCCGAACCGTGTGGGGTTGCCGGATTGGGAACGTGGTTGGGTTAACCAGTAGGAAGGTGGCGCAAACCCAACAAGAGTCAACCACGCTACAATTGACCAATCAATCCCACTTCATCCCCAAATTCAAACCCCCCAATATCATATCCTGACCTAAAATCATCAACAACTTAATTTAATTACAGTGCAAACCACCTATGATTTGCAAAGGTAGTTGATTCTTCATATTATCGCTGTTTCCCGACAATCAATGCTTCAATTTTTTCTCAGTTGAAATTGTTGGGAAAACCTTCCATTCAAATTCAAAATCGTGATAGGAGAAGCTTCCAGTGCATGATTGTGTGTGTGAAGGATGGGAGTTTGTGGATCGAAGCCGCAAGGATGTGTTGGATTGCGTTCCGGTGAGAAGAGAGAGCGAAGAAACCGGCCGAGAAGAGTGAGAAAGGCGCATTCTTCGTCCCGGAAGAACATCAAGCAGCTCAGCAAGGTCGATTCGTCGGCTTCCATCGATCCCTCTTACTGCAATCCTACTTTTCAAGGTAAAAATCAAATGCTTGCCGCCATTTGTGCGTTTTAGGTCGGTTTTAGATTCATTACTTTTGTTCATTTACTCTTCAGTTATTGATTTACATTTATTAGCTGTTCTACTCTGGGGTTGATTGATGATTAATTTTCTTCAGATCAGCTTAGTTGATGAATTAGTCGAACTCAATTTGTATTTAGGAGCTTGTTTAATTAACTAGACTTCTTTTGAAATCAGGACACCTCTTGATTCAGCTTGTTTTACAACCCTAATTGTGTACATTTTGATTAATGATCTTATTCGATTTATGTTGCTGGAAAGGGAGATAACTTGATTGTGGTTTGCTACATTGTACTAATTACTATTCCATATCCTCACTCATTTTAGATTTTGAGACCTACATTTATCACACACATACTATAATTTTGCAAAGCTTAAATATCTGACAGGGAAATAAGTATAACTTGTGAAGAATTTATATATCTGAGAATTAGTTTTGTGGTAACGAGCAACAGTTCAATTACGGCTACTGTTACAGCCTTCATTTGAATAGCCGAACTGTACTTTTAACATGTGGATGTGCCGAGCTAAATATAGCAGACGTTTGCGAATTTAACAGGTAATGCAGATGCTTGGTATGATCCGGAAACAATAATTGATTCTGATTGAGATGATGACTTTTACAGCATCCAAGATCATTAGCATTTTGAACAATCAACCCATAATGTTGAAGTAACACTTACGTAGTACCATCGTGGAAGTGACCAGGAGCACTAATTTGAGTTTTCAATATTTGTAGATGTATCTCACACAGGTTCTGTAAGTACATCTGTTTCAACTGTTGTAACTCCAAGGTTTGTTGATAATGTAAATGGTTCTTTCCGTTCCTCCGACCTTCAGAATGAGATAGAAAATTCACACAGCGTAGAGGAAACCTCTGCTGGATGTGTTAACGAAAGTGCCAAAGTGGATGAAACGGGAGGGTCACAGAGTATTGGAATTCCACAGAACAACTGCTTGCCTTGTCTCACTTGTACTACCTCCTTTGATGTAAAGGGATCTCCATGCTCAAGTCCTCCAAACACTAGAAAGAAAGCAGCCTTAAGGCTTTCATTTAAATGGAGGGAAGGACATGCAAATTCAACAACATTATGTACGACCACTCCTTACCGATTCCATTTTAAAGCACAGTTGCTTAGATCAAAAGTTACACATCTTACACATGATCATATACAGTAATTTGTATCTTACACTCTCTATTTGACATATTTTAAGTTGTCTTACCCAAACTTCTGCATTCTTTTCAGTGTCGCCAAAGACTATTCTTCAAAGACCAATTGCAGGTTCTCAAGTTTCATACTGCCCCATAGAAAAGAAAATGTCTGATTCTTGGTCACCACTTGAGCCAAGTACTTTTAAAGTCCGTGGGCAGAACTACTCTAGGTGAAAGCATGATACATCCTCTTGGCAGTTCCTTCATTAGGGCTAACCTTCCCTTACATATTTAAACTATATCCGTTCTCAATTAATATTTTATCTTTGCCTACCTATTTAAGCGTGTTTCTTGCTCCTCCAACCTGTTTTGCAGGGATAAAAAGAAAGAATGTGCCTTAAACCAAGCTGCATTTGAGCCTTTTGGTGTTGATGTATACTTGTCACCACGGAAAATTAATCACATTGCAAGATTTGTGGAGCTTCCTGCCATTGAATCTTCTGGAGAAGTCCCTCCTATTCTTGTTGTCAATCTTCAGGTACTTCTTCCTCTCTTTTATTTTTCTTTCCATAATTTGTTCCTCCAATTCATTAATGCAAATTATTTAAGCATCTGATTTCCATAATATACTTCAACAAACAGTCTGTAAGCTTTGTATGTAAATAACTGAGTGGTTGCATTGTTTGCCATAAGTGTAGGTAATTCTTTCAGAAGACAACAAGAAATATTTTCAATGTTGACATTTCTTTTATCCCATTTTCAAATGCAGATACCACTTTATCCAACCACGTTATTTCAGAACGAGTATGATGGAGAAGGAATGAGCTATGTCTTATACTTCAGGCTATCAGAAAATTATAAAGAACTTCCACTTCATTTCCAAGAAAATATCAAGGTAAGCTGGTTACTTTTCATGGTCCCTCAATAATATTGCCTTCTGCACCCAGTCTGCCAGATAATAAGACTGCCATAGAGCTCAGACTTTGTTAACATGTCATCTTAACATGTAAATTGCTATCGTTTTGCCTTGTAAAGTTGCTGCTTTCTTCATCAATTATCTTCTGCAATTCTACTACTAAATTTTAATTAACTTCTATTGGCGTTTACTTGTGTAACAGAGGTTAATCAATGATGAAGTGGAAAAGATCAAAGGTTTTGCCCTAGATTCAACTGTACCCTTCAGGGAAAGACTGAAAATCTTGGGCCGTGTGGCAAACCTAGAGGACCTTCAATTAAGTACAACTGAGAAGAAACTCATGAATGCCTACAATGAGAAGCCGGTTCTATCACGTCCCCAACATGAATTTTACTTGGTAAAATATCTATCTATTTCAATTATGCTCCTCTAAAAACTCGTAAATATATGCTGACAACCTTATTTGATTCATGAAACTCACAGGGAGAAAACTATTTTTTGTGGCATGATCTGCTTTCTTTGCAAAGCATACAGAGTGTATGTGCATGTTTTTGTTGCTATGGATCTAAATAGCAGCTATATTTTTGTTCTAACACAAATTATTGAGCCAGCATTCCTACTTAATATCAATTGGCGAATAGTGGTGTACACTCAGGATCTAAGATCTTATAAACGAAATGTGAGGCTTGCATTTGCAGGTGATTTCCTACTTGGAGAGACTCCTGATGTTTTCAACATATCCCAAATAATACATTATACTAGGTGACCAGAGTGAGGGCATGGGCAAAATAAGAACGTGTGCTGCACCAACGTGGGATTAACATGATCAATGTGTCATCTTGCCTGTAATTACATTCTATATGGGAAGTCAGCACGTGGGTTGTTGTGTCTAACGGATGAAAGAACCCCTTGGTTCCAACACTTATGTAAAATACCTTAGTGAATCTCGGTAAAACTCAAAATCAATAGGCATGTGACAAAATTGACCCCACATCTTACATATGGAATGGAAGACTTGCGTTTACCCAATGTGAGATTAAGTGTTCTCGATAGTAACCAAGTCCACCTTAAGATCAGGCCTTAATTTTCTGTCCAGTCAGATCTACTCTACAACAGTTTTGGCACTGCTTAAACAATCTTCTATAAACATTTTTTCTTTTGGTTATTTGATTTCATCTCTCCATGTTCTGATAACTGGTCGTATTCATTATCATTACAATTTGTTTCCCACCAGAAATGAAATAAAACTATCAGAATAAGATAAGATATCTGATGTTCAAGCTCTAATAGAATGATAATGCAGAATAATTTCAAGTACAGTTGTCAACTCATCTTATATTACATACATATGATAACTATTAAGGTTATACTTTCCCCTACATCAGCTTCTATGTGTTACTTACAAATGATAAATAAGTTACTTCTAACACAATAATGATGTGAATTCTCAAATCTTTCATGTTGGCTTTTTGAAATTTTATAGAATCACCTCTTTGTTTTCTTTCCAGTTGTTAAATAGCTTGATGTTATGGTTATTGATATCAACTTGAGATTTGTGTGATATATATATGGACTTTATCGATGCTCTATTAGTTTTGGTTTGAAAAGCTTTGATTATGTACCTCATTTTTTTCTCTCCCTCTCTCTCTCCCTCTCCCTCTCCCTCACCCTCTTTCACTTATCTTTACATAGAAATAAGGCTTCGGTTGGGGTTTTAGAATGTTGGGTTTACTATTCCCTCCACTCATTCTCTCTCCTACATTATTTTAATACTCACATCACCATTATAATTTACTATTCTCTCCACTCATTCTCTCTCCTATTTTATTTTCACACTCACAACACTTTCAATATAATATTTCCTCCTTAATCCCCGTGCAAAACCCAAAAGTCCATAAATCTATGGGACGGAGGGAGTATATCTTTCTTTCACTTATCTTTACATAGAATTAAGGCTTCAGTTGGGTGTTTAGAATGGTTGCTATTTTTTTTTTTTTTTAATTTGATGTGGTTGTTTTCAAATAAAAATGAGTTTGGTGATCAAATAAAAAACGTTTGGTTGCTAAGAAAATGTATACTACTATAATATTAGTGGATTAGGTGTTGTGACTTGTGAGTATGGAAAGTGAGGTAGAATTTTTGAGTGGGGTAGAAAATAATAAATTTATGGACATTCATTTTGGGATGGAGGTAGTATATACTCCCTCCGTCCCTAAATGTTTGTCCCATTTCTCCTTTTCCTTTGTCCCAAAAAGTTAGTCTCATTTCCAAAATTAAAGCTTCAAAATCACTAAATTTTCAAAACTTGTAACATTTAGGGACGGAGTATTACATAACGGCGGTGTATATTATCAATAATTTTCAAAGCGTTCGTAAAAATAACCAAAATTAAAGCTTCAAAATCACTAAATTAAAATGTTTGAAAAGTCAAATGAGACAAACATTTAGGGACAGAGGGAGTAATTTAAGTATGCTTTCCAGTCAACATGTTATTCAAATAATGTTGTCTTTAAAACATAGAGACATTATAGATCCCTAGCTCATTACACTATGCTAATTTTAATCAATAAATTCCCCAAACTTGCACGTGATTTATAATTGGGTAATTAAAAAGTTGAAAGAAAACCACATTCAAAGATTCACTGAGAAAATACTAAGGGTTTTAGAATGGTGCATTTTCATAGTAGAAAACAGAGAAGGTCAAGGCCAAACCCAAGCGGATTGGATGGATAGAAGAGAGATCAGCCTCTATTGTAGTTGTAGTTGTCTGCAAATAAAGCCATCATTTGGTGAACATTTTGATAGACTCCATTGTCATCAACTTATAGGTCCACAAATGTGGAACCTTGTACAACCAAATGCTTGAAAAGGTCTAAACCTCACCTACCATGTCAAAGCAAAAGCCATGTTGCCGTGAAACACAAATCTGCACACATGAGCTGTGAGCAAATAATTAAACTACACAATTACAGAAGACTCTATAATGATTTAGTTTTATTTTCACACTGATTTTGTACCATCATCGAGCCATTGGCACGGGTATGAGTACTAGTTTATTACAATTATGCTCCTCTCAAAAAACTTGTAAATATATGCTGACAACCTTATTTGATTCATGAAACTCACAGGGAGAAAACTATTTCGAGATTGATTTGGACATGCACAGATTCAGTTACATCTCCAGAAAAGGTTTCGAAGCATTTCAAGATAGACTGAAGCTTTGCACTCTAGATTTTGGTCTGACTATTCAGGTATTATCTCTAAATTATTATTGTTTTGGTACAAACAGAAAGGAAGTATCGTCTCTATTAAGGCCCTAAGCTTCCATTTGTTACATATGGTACACATATCCCAAAATCTTATTAATTTTGTATACAGGGAAACAAACCAGAAGACTTGCCAGAGTGTATTTTATGTTGTGTTCGATTAAAAGAGATTGACCGCACTAACTACAATCTACTAGGGTTCTAAATTGAGGATCCGCACGCGTATGAGATCTAATCAAGAGACGCCATTCTTTTACATTATCCTTAATTTTACACTTTATTATTGTAGGTTAGAAATCAATGTTGTAATATGTGAATTTTACTTTGAACATTCAGTACCCTATTGGAATAGGAAAACGCAATTTGGAGTGTACAGAAGTTCCATAACAAAATGAATGGAAGCAGAACAAGAAGTGATTTTCTTTGCCTTTACACGCACCGGTTGATCTTATTACCATCTCGTGAAATTGTACTTGTAGGCGATGGAATATTGTCCTAGTTCTATGCACAATTCCACTCTGGTTTATGCAGAAATCATGTTATAGAATTATGTTCCATAAAACAAGAATATTTATCCTTTACATAGTGACCCAGATACAAAAAACTCGGGCTCACAAATTCTTGTTAACGTTATTTATTTGGTTTTCTTATTATTAAATGATTAAAAATTCATACGTATTTTGTGAAACATTAAATACTTTGGAGGAAGAAAGGATTAAATAGAAATATGCATAAGAACAAGCAAATATTTTCTTCTGAATTTTCATTAGAAATTCATGTGCTCCTATGCATTACCACGCAGACTAACTTATCTGCTGATCTTTAAAACATTAAGATACATACAACTAAATAAAAAAAGTTGAGGAGGAGGAAGAAGAAGAAAATGTGGCTAGAATTTGTGACCAGAGATTTTTGACAATTAGGCAGCACGTGAGCCGATGCATCGGCCAAAGACAGAACCAAAACAACTTCGCTGAACCTTAATTTGTGTCGTAGGAGGGGAGGAGGAGGAGGAAGTTGTAGACTGGTCGACTGTAGGAGGAAATGGAGAGGGGTGAGAAAGAGAAAGGCCATCCTGGTTATGGGATCTCTGTTGTTGATTTCTCTCTTGTGCATGCAATTCGCCGGGTTTTAACTCGCTGACAGATTTTCTGTCAGGTATCTGGTTGTCCCAAATGCGGCCGGAGGAGCCCTGTCGCCGGAATGAATAAGTTGATCTCGGCAATGAATTCATGGATCAATTAATCTTTCTATTCTTTTTTCATTCAATTCTTAATTTAATCTCGACAATGAATTCATGGATGAATCAATCAAACTCGCGTTTCTATTCTTCTTCATCCATTTCTTTGATTAATTACTTTGGTTCAAGGTTTTGTTAGACGGAACATATCAGAAGAGATGGGAAGCATTTTTCTGCTTTCATTTCTTGTGGTGAGAGTGTAAAATTGATGGGTTTTTTTTGAAGGTTGGCAATCAATTCAGATTTGGGTGTTGTACATAAACACAACTTTATACAACAAGAGAAAAAGAGAGAATTAATCGGCTTGAATTTAGCTATTATTGTTGGTTTTATCATAATCATAATATGATTCTGCTTCATAGCCGTTGGATATGTTAGGGGATTATGGAGGTTTGTTAACTACCGAAATCATTCCTATATTTCAAGAGTAACTATGGGATCCCGGTGTATTGGATTAGTTCATTTAGGGTCAATGTTCTAAAAGACCCCGCCTGAGGGCGCCTAGGCCCCGCCTAGGCGCTAGGCCCCTCTCCAACGCCTAATTCTAAGCCCCGCCTAGGTCTCGACTAATCCCGATTAATCCCGACTAGTCCCCGCCTAGGCGCTAGGCCTGACTCCGCCGCCTAGCATCCGCCTAGCACTTTTTAGAACCTTGTTTAGGGTAAGATTGTTTTTTGACCGACCATTCCACCAACATGGCCATATATCAAAAACTGAATTTGGGCCGTTTGTGCATCTGTATGTTGTACGTATGTTGTACAACTTGCACTCAGTAGCGAAACCAGAATTTTAACGATACGGGTCAAATTTATGATATATGGATATTTTTTTCTAAATTAAAGGGGTCAAAAGTGCTTAATTTCCTATTTTTAGTGGTAAAAATAACGCCAAAAACTTATAAAAAACGCGTTTTTTCATAAGCTTACGAAAAAACGTGTTTTAAAATTACGTTAAAACCTGTCGCCTGCGTCTTCTTAAATTGGGAAAAATCAGAGCTCAATAGCAAACAACCAATTCTCTCGATCACCAACAATGGCGGATGAACAAACGTCGTGAAACGAACCTACTGTAAACATGATGGACAAACCACGAAGGCGAATTGATCATGGTGAGATTAGAAATCTGAACTTGAGTAGAGTACATTAGTTCAATCAAATAAGGTATGGTGTTCTTTAGTTTCTTGGCGTGGAACTTTTCCCCCAAGAATCCGATTCTGAATCCGATGGCAAATATTCAAGCTCCTCCATGGCAATATAAAATTGACTTTGTACAACATCAATTTTAGTGCTTTCAAGATGAATTTAGATGCCAGTAAATGTGTTTTGGAGTGCCAGTTCATGTGTTTTTGAGTGCCAGTTCATGTGTTTTGGAGTGCCAGTGTTTGTGTTTTGGAGTGCCAGTGATGTGTTTTGGAGTGCCAGTTCATGTGTTTTAGAGTGTCAGTTCATGTGTTTTGGAGTGCCAGTGCTTGTGTTTTTGAGTGCCAGTGCTTGTGTTTTTTGAGAGCCAGCAAAAATGATTACCAGTGTTTTTGAGTGCCAGTATATGTGTTTTTGAGTGCCAGTGCATGTGTTTTTGAATGCCAGTGCATGTGTTTTTGAATGCCAGTGCTTGGTTACACTAACACTGGCACTTTGTTAAACTAACACTGGCATTTGTTTTACACTAACACCAGCACTTTGATACACTAACACTGGCACTTTATTACACTAACACTGGCACTTTTTTACACTGGCACTGACACTGGCACTTTGTTACACATGCACTGGCACTAAGTTTCTGGACAAATAGAGCTTTTAACTGGCACTTTTTTAGACGTGCACTGGTACATTTTTACCATAACCCTGACAATTATTTATACAACTACTGGCAATTATTTAGAACAAATTCACATAATTCCCAATTGAATTGACCCAAACTTCAGCAAATTAAACCCTTTATCCACACCATTGAAGGACATTCTGTTTATCCAACGAAAAAACGAAGAGCTATGTAATCAAATCACACAGTTATCTCCAATTAATTATGTACCAATCAATAAAGTACCAATCAATTATATAACGAAGCAGAGTTGACAATGGACATTAATGGCGGAACTAGGGCACGAATTGTAGGTTACAAAATACTCAAACTGAGTGAACGCCGGAGAACGATCGGAGCTTGGGATGGCCAGAGAAGATGATCGGAGCTTGGGATGGCACGAATTTGTAATATTAATACTGGCATTTATCATGGTTGCCAGTAATTACAAAAATGCCACCGTTTGTTTTGAAAACACGTTTTTCCTTATCTTAAGAAAAAACTAGTTTTTTATAAGACCAACTCAAAAATAACATTTTCTCAAATTTAAAGGCCGTAAAAATGACAAAGCTCCAAAATCAAAAATAAAGAGGGGTCAAATGACCCCCATGAGCTCCCTGTGGCTATTTGCACCCACCCCAAATTCGATAGAGACAAGATGAACTTGAGGAACGAACTATGTCGTTGAAGAAATATGGTTGATGATTTGAAAATTAGAATTTGAGAGAAATAATCTATTCAGATAACAGGAAATGTTATTTTCACAACAAAATTTATCTGGTATAAATTCTTAAAATTCCCCAACTATAGCTGTATGGATTCAAGTCAATTCTACAAGGGGAGAGCAGAGCTCAATGTTATTTACAAAAAAACCCGCTTCAAATCCCATAATAGAACAGAGTTTCTATGATGCTGCCGAGCATGCTTTGCAGCTCTTCATACAATATCCACTAACATCCTCAGTGCCCACCATATAGACTGGATTCTTTTCACATTCCCCATTCAACGCCCAAACTGCACAGTTCACGTTCTTATCAGCACAGCCTTCTGTAGTTCCACTTGACTTTTCCGGCTTGTAAAAATCTCTCACGTGAATCCACTTTGTTGCTGACCATTTCTCACCCTCGATAACGGGACAGCTTCCATGTAAGCTTAGTGAATCCGTAGTAGCATCAGGGTGTAGACTGAAGAAAAGTAATGCATCACCCTTGTTTGGTTTCACTGCACGTATAATTTAACACAGATACAACGCTTGTAGAGAAGGCAACTACTTAGTTCTGCCCGTTTTGTCTCACTTGCCCTCTTTTGTCCACTTTATTTAAATGAAATGACTATTTTACCCCTAAATCTCCTCAATGTAAACTCCAAATATTAGATTAATAAAAGAGTCAATTTGTTTAAAAATAAAGTTGACAAAAGGGGGTAAATGAGACAAAACCAAATATCGGAGGGGGGGGGGGAGTGATATTTGTCCAAAACTCGGGTGGGAACCCATTTGATAAGTTGTATTCACAAAGACTTTACCTGCATAGCCTTTCTTAGCACAATCTGACCAGTCATCAGGCTTTACTTGGGTGTCTTTTGCCTGTATAAAATGTAAACAGTGTTAATTATTATTATAAACATAAAGAAAATGATAGCAAGCAAGAAAAGCAATAGCTTTACCTCTGACTCGGGAAATACAGTTTCCCCTCCTTTCGCAACATCAGACAGGTACATAAGCACAGTGGCAATCCTGTGGCCACCCATTTTTTGGTTGACCTCATCATGGAAAAAATCCCAATGTGGCTCATACTTCTGACCATGCTCGTAATGCAATATTTGCATAGCCTCCCCATTTTCTAATTTGGAAATTGAATAAAAATATATAAAGAGGTTTAGGTGCATGATTCAATACGATAAAAGGCCAGAAATCAAGACAGCCATTATTGTGAACTAACCTTCCGGAAGGAATGTCCATGCTGCAATTCTTGACTCGATACCAGAAACTATTTCATCCTAAAAAAAGGTGAAACGAAAATCACGTTATTTTCAACTGGGCAGGGCGAAACAGAATGCAATAATGCAAGAGACGCACAATAACTGGTTCCATAAAATATTTTACATCTTAGTTTAGTTCGGTAGCGAAGCCAGAGATTTTTGCAAAGGCCCATTTCCTCTAGGGCCCCTTGGGCGAGATTTAAACCCAATTTAAGAAACAACATTTCGCTATTTCCCCAGACACCCCTCCGCCTAGTTTGGGCGACCGCCCATCAACATTGGGCGACCGCCCATAAAAAAAATGACCCCTCTCCGCCTAGTAACTTATAAGACTTTTTAAATAGTCTTATATTTAATAAGTCTTATAACATAAATAAGACTTTTTTAAAAGACTTGTACAAAAAGTCTTATAAGACTCGCCTAGTAATTTATAAGACTTTTTAAAAAGTCTTATATTTAATAAGTCTTATAACATATATAAGACTTAAAAAGTCATATAAGTTACTTATAAGACTTTTTTAAAAAGTCTTATAAGTAACATATAAGACTTTTTAAAAAAGTCTTTATATAAGTAATATATAAGGCTTTTTAATAAATCTTATAAGTAACTTATAAGACTTTTTACGTAATTTATAAGACTTTGTAAAAATTCTTATAAGTTACTTATAAGACCTATTTGAACATTGAAAATTGTGTTGTAAAAAAGTCTTATAAGTAGTAACTTATAAGACTTATTAATAAGTCTTATATGTAACATATAAGACTTTTAAAAAAAGTCTAATTAATAAAAAAAGTCTAATTATATATAAGTTACTTATAAGACTTATTAATAAGTCTTATATGTAACATATAAGACTTTTAAAAAAAATAAAAAATTTCAACAAAAAAAATCAAAAAATTTCAATAATAACAACGAATTGCTACAATAATTTTCACATTTACAACTCTTATAAGTTAATTATAAGACTATTTTGTTCCTTATAATTAATTTATAAGACAAATTTTTCAACTAAAAAAATCAAAAATCCAACAACTTAAAGGTTTTAAAGGTTTCGAGCTAATGCAAATTGGAGACATCTAATATTAACGAAAAAGAGAAGATCATAAAAAGAAGTAGCGCACTATGAATCACTGAGGCCTTCGAAAACCCGGAACATGGATGGGGCGAGCTTGTTACTCTTCAACCCCAGGCAGAATAGGAAGATATTCCAATGGAGGCAAAGCAACTAGATCCCTAGGCTTCCATCCAGGTGGCGGTAGCATTGGTAAGTCTGTAGGCAAATCCACAGGCATACGTGGCTTCCATCATGACGGAACAACAATATTTGGAGGGATCAAACCCTTTGAACCCAAGCAAGTGGATTGGCTTCTATTTGTTTTTCAATTAGTGGTTCAATTGTAACTTCAATGAGTGGATTGCCGGAAAAGTTGAGAGCAGCTAGAGAAGATGAAAGGGCTCGCCGGAGAAGTTGATGTCGGAGTAGATCAAGGGATTGAGACTTGTAAGCGAGTGTGAGTGCACGTGCCGGAGAGGGGAGAGAAGATCCGGAGAAAAGACGAAGAGAAGAAAGGAGAAACACCGTCGCCGGAGTTCGCCGGAGGTCGCCGGTCGGAGATGGTTGGGAGAGAGAAAACTTTACCTGTCGAGAGAGAGAGTAAAGAGATTAAAATGGGGAGAAGATAGGAAATGACGTGATGGGAGGAGGAGCCTAGGGGTGTCTAGGGAATTTGAATCTGAAAATAACTCTTTATTTGGGATTTATAAAAAAGTTTTCTTTAAGGGGAAAAAAATCTGGGGAGAGGGGCCTTAGGGGGATTTTTCCTATTGCAAAAGGGGTCAAGATTGCTTAGGGGATAAAAGTTACACTTGTCATATAGCAAATTTGGCATAAAAGGGGGTCAAAATTGCTTAGGGAATAAAAGTTACACTTGTCATATAGCAAATTTGGCACAAAAGGGGGTCAAAATGATACTCCCTCAGTCCCAAAACGAATGTCCAAAAAAAAAAATTCAAATTTGCTCTTGATCAAGAGCAAATGTGAAAAAAATTCTGGCATTCTTTTGGCACGGAGGGAGTATCATAGTACAAATTTTACCAAAAATAAAGGGGGTCAAAATTGACCAAAATGGCATTTGTAGTGTAATTTTCATAAATTTAAAGGTACTAAAATGGCATCAAGTGACCCCCCACTAAGGGTGGCTTTGCCAGTGGTTTAGTAATTTATTCATTCATTTGCTTTAATAGATTTACTCTCAGAAAAAGAGTTGTATGAGAACTGAATGCGGGATAAGTATTGTATTGCAAATTCTGTTCCTGAAACTGTTATAGACCTCATGCACCATGCATGTCATTTGAGGCTAAAAGGACATGTAAGCTGTATACTTTTCATTTCTTAATCTTCAGTTGGGCAAAAAAACTACTCTTTCTGTCCCAAAATGAACGTCCAAAAAATTATCACATTTACTCGTGATCAAGAGTGAATTTGAAAAGTTTTTCCCCATTCATTTTGGGACGGAGGGAGTAGATCACATCCTAGCATGCGTAAAAGACAAGGATACCTACACATGTAAAGTAGAAAAGCTAAAACCAACAGAAGAACAGAAATACACGTTGTGTGGGATAGAGCAAGTTCAATCTACCAGATGCTCCATTAATCATGATAAGAAAGCAGATTTTACAGCTATATAAAGTTCAAATCGACTTGGCTCTGACATCAAGCCCCATTGAGCTCATACCCAAGAAGAAAAAGGAACAAAGAAAACATAAAATCAAGAGATGCATCAAGTACGAAGTTGCAAAGGACAATTTGCACTTCTAATTGCTTTAACAAGCCCGAATGCATACTCGAAACCACATTATGAGTTGGAGTTGGATTAAAAGGCAGGGTGACGGTAACTTTCTCCTGGGAGTTTATTGGATAGGAGCTGGGATAGACGGTTTGGAAGTCAACCTCCCAAGCCAGTAACACATTCAAGTTAAGTGATCACATCCGAAATCAATAGAAGTAACATAGGAAGGAATGTCAACTATACTATCTTAAGCTTCGTTGTTATAGTATCTGTCCAAAACCCGCTGGTCATCATGGCATGTTCTAGACACAATTATCTTCACTTTCTCTATCACCATGAGTTAGTGCAAGAAATTAGACGTAAAATATTCAATCAAAGGGGCGTATCTTGTCCATCACTAGTAACAACTACAGAGAGTGATTGGTCTTACTGCGATGATTCCAATTCCACCTAACATCCCATTTCATTATGAATCTAGATATTCATTAAGACTTGGGATTAGAGACGATTGTCAATAGTTATTTCACGAACGTACCGAGCTTTTTTACTTTCTCCTTTGTCATAACTCAACTTCAATTTAAAACATCGACAATCTACAGCCGTAAGAAATGACTCAACCAAAGGAGAGACTTAAATCAGCAATAAAACATTCCACAGTTACAGTATAGTATGAAACCCAAGCCCAAGTCTACTGAAAATGCATCCGTTCAAGTCAAATCTTGTCCCTACAATGTATGTTACGGGCCTTAGAGCACTAGATGACGAAATTATAATAAAACTTCTTGAAATAATTTTGTAAAAATAAAAACAATCCATTTCTATTAACCCAGGATCAAGTAGTATTGCATTGCAAAACACATTCACACATTAAACTTGAACGGCACAGTTATAATAATCGTTGGCGGAAGTACTGCTTTGTCAAAGGGGGCAATTGCCCCCGTTGCTTTTTTCAACTTTGACAATTTAGTACTACAAGCTTTCAACAATATTGCCTTTCACCCTTAAAAATATATTTTTGCCCCCCTTTGATTAAGAAAAAATAACACTATATTAAAATTTTGCCCCCCTTTAACAAAAAATTAGGTATTTTATTATAATATTCTATGCTCAAAATAATCTTGCCCCCCCCCCCCTTCAAAAATATTCCTGGCTCCGCCACCGATAATAACAACAACAAACTCAAGGTACTCATGTGCCAATCATCAGCTTCACCAAAGTCATTGTTAAATAGTCCGATAAAAAAAAACAAAGGAAAGAGATGAAATTTCACTAACCTGGGCTTTCCTAAGAAACATGCCAGAGCTTGTCCGAACTTCGCTCTCAACGCTCTTGCCAGATTCATTATCAGCCACCATAGATTTCTCCAACTTATCCCTAGCCTATCAACACATTCAACCAATCACAAAGCAAAATTAGCAAAGAGCCAAAGGCTACAACTTGGTAAATATTCACACAGAGATTTAATAGTCCATTCAGTTTAATGAGAAAAAAAAACAATGAAAGGAATCAACAAGTGCAGAGTCTACCAACCCCTTTTAAGTTTTTTTTTTCCTCCTAAACATAATCCAAATTCTTATTTAAGCAACAAAACCTCACTAACAAACAAGTGCAATTAAAATTGGAGTTGATTTTCTTTTTAGAAAATTCAAGAATAAACATGAGAAAGAAAGAGACATACCAGCTGAATGAGATGATCACACTCCTCATCTGTTAAGAAATTCTTGTATAAAAATGCCCTGTAGAGCAAACCCAAAAAAAGTTGGCACCTTTCAGACATAACACACGCATTCACATACACACAAACACACACACACACACACACACACACACCTATATATATATATATATATATATATATATATATATATACTCCCTCCGTCCCACAAAACATTACCCCTTTACTGTTTACTGTTGAGAACGAAAAATAAGGAATAATGTTATTAAAGTAGGTGTTGTAAGTGGGAGGGGAGAGAATGAGTGGAGAGAATAGTAAATTTGAAAAGTGTTGTGAGTATGACAAGTGGGTCCCATGAATAAAGAAGTATCAAAAAATTTCCTTTTGGAAAGTGTGATTTTAAAGTGGGACGCCCAAAATAGTAAAATGGGTAATGTTTTATGGGACGGAGGGAGTATATATATATATATATATATACTCCCTCCGTCCTGTTCACTTGGCACCAAAGAGGTGGGCACGGTAACTAAGAAAAAGTAAGAGAGATAATTAATTAAAAAAAATGATGTGAGTAGAAAAGGCAAAGTAGGAGAGAGAATGAGTGGAGAGAATAGTGATTTGATTGGTGTTGTGAGTGTAAAAACTTTTCATTTTTGAGCAGTGTCAAGTGGGGTGGGACGGATCAAAATGAAAATTAGTGTCAAGTGAAGTGGAACGGAGTATATATATATATATATAGACTCCCTCCGTCCCGCTAATATCCGCACTAACACTGTTTGCGCGGGAATTAAGAAATATGATATTTTAATAAAATGTTGTGAGTGTAAAAGTAAAGTAGGAGAGAGAATGAGTGGAGGGTGTAATAAATTATAATGGTGTTGTGAGTATTAAAATAATGTAGGAGAGAGAATGAGTGGGGTTTGGTGAATATTTTATTAATATAAAGTTTCCTTTTTGGGAGTGTGCGGATATTAGCGGGACGCCCAAAAAAGAAAGTGTGCGAATATTAGCGGGACGGAGGGAGTATATATATGTATATATATGTATATATATGTATATATATGTATATATACATATATACATATATATACATCAAGTGAAGTGGAACGGAGTATATGTATATATGTATATATGTATATATATGTATATATATATATATATATATATATATATACATACATATATATATATATACATATATATATACATATATACATATATATACATATATACATATATACATATATATACATATATACATATATACATATATATACATATATACATATATACATATATATACATATATACATATATATACTCCCTCCGTCCCAAAATGTTTGTCCCATTTGACTTTTTTTGTTGTACTTTGACCACAAATATATGACAATTTAATTATGTTCATGAAATTCTAAAAATTCTGTCCCATTTGACTTTTTTTGTTGTACTTTGACCACAAATATATGACAATTTAATTATGTTCATGAAATTCTAAAAATTCCTATTGATTCACCGTTAATAATATTATCATCAACAACTTTTAGAATTTCATGAACATGATTAATCTCTCATAAATTTGTGATCAAAGTTTAACAAAAAAGTCAAATGGGACAAACATTTTGGGAAGGAGGGATTATATATATATATATATATATATATATATATAGAGAGAGAGAGAGAGAGAATAAGACCTGGGATGCCAAGAAATTTGCGTGACACGAGTAGGATCAAAAGGAGCATAAGAACCACCATTGGGTAATCTAATAACCGAGCCTGGCCTGAAAAAATAAAAATCAAATATGATCTACATTTGTCAATGGGGTTTAATCAAGAGAGAGAGAGAGAGAGAGTACGTTTTCTTAAGACCCCGCAAGCTAGAAAATTGAAAGGAGGAATCAGGGAAAATTGAAAGAAAACAGAGAAAAATTATAATGAATACTCGATAATCCATTCAACCAAAGAACGAGAGAGAAAGAGATTAAAAAATCTGTCTTTACTGTTAAATCTCTGGTCTTTGGAATACCCTTATTGGGATTTAATTAAGGAGGAATTATAAGGGGAAGATGAAAGGCAAGAGGGTTTATAGAAAATAAATTATGGTGAAATTATAAAAAGAATTAATGAGAGGAATGAATGCAACAAATTGGGCAGGTAAAGAAAGAAGCTGTTTCTTCGGGCTCATAATCTTTATTCCTCTTTTCCTTTTTCAACGAAGGCCGCCCACTGGTTTTGGTTTTGGTTTTGGTCTTGGTGCAAGTGAAACTGCTGCAGCGCCCAAGGGCCGAAATCCGGTTTTTATATTATAACGGGGCAAATTGCATAGGGTCCGATGTTTTAAATTTGGCGATTTAGGATCTCAAGTAATCAAATGTTGGCAATTAAGGGATTTTTTTTTATGAAATCGTTAATTTCTTGGTTAAATGACCACGTGCGGATCACGTGCATACTTCAGGCCCTTATTTGCAATTTGCCCATTTACATAATAATAATAAAAAATAATAATAAAATAATAATAATAAATATAATAATTATAAATAATAATAATAAAATAATAATAATAAAATAATATTAAAAATAAAAAAATAATAAAATAATAATAATAATAATAATAATAATAATAATAATAATAATAAATAATAATAAAAAAATAATAAAAAATAATAATAATAATAAAATATTATTAATAATAATAATAATAAAATAACATAATAATAATAATAATAAAAATAAAATAATAATAAAAAAATAAAAATAATAATAAAATAATAATAATAAAATAATAAAATAATATTAATAATAATAAATAATAATAATAATAATAATAATAATAAAAATAATAATAATAAAATATTAATAATAATAATAATAACATAATAATAATAATAATAATAATAAAATAATAATAATAATAATAATAATAATAATAATAAAATATTAATAATAATAAACCTCAATCTTACCCTTCTTCCTCCTCCAAACCCTCCCCATTCCCAATCCGAGCTACCCTATCCCTCCGTCCAACCACCCCCACTCATGCCTCCCTCATCTACTCCTACATCCGCCCCCTTCGCGCCCTCCACCCCACCCTCCGCCTCCCAAAACGCCGTTCCATCCCTTCAATTAAAAACAGCATGGGAGCCGGCGTCGGCGTAATGGGTACAAAGCTCGGAATAATGAGTTACTTTGAACCCACCAGGAAGTTTGGATAAGTCTGGGATAATTCCGTTAAGTCATGTGCAGGAATTTAGGTTGGTTTCTGTTGATTGAGTAGAGAGAGAAACTTAGAGAGAGAAAGTGTGTGTGAGGGAGTGTGTGTGTTGTGTTTTGAGAGGATGGGAAGGGAGAAGGAGGCCGGAGGTGGGGAGGGGAGGGGAGAGTTCGTCGGAGATGGAGGAAACGAGTGACTGAGGTCGCAGAGGAGAGGGTTGGCCGGAGGGGGTCGCCGGAGTTGGGGGTGACGGTCGCCGGAGATGGAGGGAACGGGTGAACGGGTCACAGAGGAGATGGTTGATTTCGTTATTATTATAATAATTATTTTATTATTATTATTATTTTGTTATTATTATTATTATTAATATTTTATTATTATTATTATTTTATTATTTTATTTTATTATTATTATTATTATTATTATTATTATCATTATTATTATTATTATTATTTATTATTTATTATTATTTTATTATCATTATTTTATTATTATTTTTTATTATTTTTTTATTATTATTATGTAAATGGGCAAATTGCAAATAAGGCCTGAAGTATGCACGTGACCTGCACGTGGTGATTTAACCAAGAAATTAACGATTTCATCAAAAAAGTCCTTAATTGCCAACATTTGATTACTTGAGATCCTAAATCGCCAAATTTAAAATATCGAACCCTTTTTCGCGAACGGGATGCATACTTCAGGCCTTTATTTGTAATTTGCCCACTATAACGTGATACAAAAATCAAACATCGTCTTTTAAAGTTTCACTAAATAATGTGAAAACTCTTTTTTTATTTATTTTTGTAGCACACTTTTTAAATATTGTAACGCTCTTTTTACGTGTCACTGTCTGAATTTTACTCGTTGCAGTCACGTGTGGCTGTATCGGTTCGAAATCCGGTTTTGGTTTCTTTCTTTCTTGGTCAAGTATGGTTTAGAAAAGGAGGAGTAATGTTAGAGGTGATTTGGTCTTCCCTCATTTTATTCATGTTTTTTTCCTTTTTACAAAATTGGTCTCTAAATAAGTTAATTGGATGGATTATTTTGACTTAAATTGAGATATGTAAAATTTTAGTACAAGAGGGTTTAGATTGGAAATATATTAGCTCTGTTTTAGGAATGTTTATCATCTGATTTTCGCTAAGAATTCATAAAACTAGGACCGAGATCAATAATACGATTGTTTACAAATGTAGTTCCATTAATCCAACTAGTATTATAACACCCGTGCATTAAACGTACGGTCAAAAAACTTTGATAAATAACGAAAACTAAATTAGAAAAGTTACTATAAATGGGATAACATCATATAAAAATATAAATATTAAATATCATTGGTTAAATGGGCCACCAAGTAAGGACACATCATGGTGGAACGAGGAAGTAAAACAAGCAATAAAGGGCAAGCGAGAATGCTACAAATTATTGAGAAAATGTAGGAGCGACGAGAAGTATGAGAAGTATAAGGAAGCTAGAAGAGATGCTAAGAAAGCAGTAAGAGACGCAAGAGCAAAGGTGAATCAAAAACTTTATGATAAGTTGGATACAAAAGAAGGGGAAAAGGACATCTACAGAATCGCTCGTATGAGGAATAAGAGGACACAAGATATTGAGACGGTTAAATATGTGAAAAATGTAGATCAAAGAGTTCTAGTCGGGGATAAAGAGATAAAAGATAGATGGAGTTCGTACTTTGATACCTTGTTCAATGGCGGTCAAGAGCAGGATATTGGAGATTTAAATATCTCTTCGAGTATGGTTAATCGAGATTTTATGCGGAAAATTCAAAAGAGTGAAGTGGAAATGGCAATGAAAAAGATGAGATTGAAGAAAGCTGTAGGATCGGGATGGTATACCAATTGAGGTTTGGAGATGTTTCGGGGAGAGGGAAATAGATTGGTTAACAACGCTATTTAACAAGATATGGAGAATTAACACAATACCATTAGAGTGGCGGAAGAGTACTCTGATCCCTTTGTATAAGAACAAAGGTAATGTCCAAGATTGTGTCAACTATCGGGGGATCAAACTAGTCAAGCTTAGAGAATCCCGGCTTTGGCCCGATTGCCTCCATGCTCCTTAGGACCCAATCTCCCATACTGAATGATCTCTTGTTGACCCTTTTATCATGCTGGGCTTTCATTTTCTGCTTGTAATTAATCATCCTCATTTTTCACTCATTCTCTTCTCGTCACACAAATCAAGATCACTGCAACGCTTATTCATTTCTAACTTTATCATAATAAGTGACCTTGTAAGTAGGTAAGGCCATCTCTGCCAGTGCCATTGCTTCTGACCCATATGTGAGTGCATAGGCTATTTCTCCAGTTGAACCCTTCACAGTTGTTCTTACATACCATAAAGCTGCCGACAATTCATCTAGCCACTCTCCATCCCTTTCATCCAGGTTCTTTCTTAATGCGGCAATTATCTGTTTGTTTGTCACCTCTGCTTGCCCATTTCACTGTGGCATGTAAACTGCTGGACTTCAAGTGTTTAACATTCAATCTCGTACATTTCGTATAAAATTTCTACCCAAACTGAGTCCCATGATCTTAAATGATTGTCCTTGGAAGCCCATATCTGCACCATATATTTTCTTGGATAAACTTGATCACATTATCCTCCGTGATTATCGCCAACGCCTTAGCCTCTGCCCATTTGGTGAAGTAATCAACTGCTACCACTACATACTGACACCCGCCTCTTGCGTTAGGAAAAGACCCAATCAAGTCAATTCCCCACATGTCGAAATGCCATGTCTCCACGATTGGGGTTTGATCTGTTTTTGATAATCTGAGGATATTTGCATGCCTCTGACACTTGTCGCATTTTCTCATGTAGTCCTCTGCATCTCGCCTTAGCGTTGGCCAATAGTATCCATGAAACAAAATTTTATCTGCTAGAGTTCTCTCTCCTGGGTACCCTCCACAAATCCCTTCATGAATTTCATACAAAACCTTATCCACCAAACTGGGCTCAATGCACCTCATCAACGGCTTAGAAAATGACCTTTTATAAAGGATTCCATCTTGAACATTAAACCTTGGTGAGGCCTTCTTGATCAATTTGGCTTTATCTTCATCAGGCGGCAACTCCCCTTTTTCTAGAAATTATCTCATCTTGCTTACCCAGCTTTTCTCTGGTTCCTCTATCTCCATAATAACTGGCCTATTGATCGTCGGCATTTGCACAAATTCTATTGCCACCTCTTTTGACAGGTTCTGGATGTCGCATCCCTCGACCTTGCTCAAAGTATCAGCCATTGCATTTTCTGATCTATCAATCTGCAACAACTCCCAAAATTCAAAACTCTTTAAAATATTCCTGGCCATGTCGCAATATTTGACTAAACTCGGATGAAGTACTCCATATTACCCTTTCACTTGATTCACAATTAATTGGGAGTCTGAATGAATGACAATCTTTGTGAGGCCTATATCCATAGCCAGCCCGATTCCCGCGATCAAAGCTTCATACTCTGCATGGTTATTTGAAACAGGGAACTTGAACCTCAAGGCCTTTTCATATTTGCAATCCTCCTCTGAAGACACCAACATGATTTCCACTCCTCCCTTATCTTTAGCTGAAGATCCATCAACATGGAGGATACAACAATTTGGCGGTCTCTCCTTTGCTTCAATCAAACTGGGAACCACTTTTTTAAAAGCCTTTCCTTTGGTTGCCGCCTCTACCAATTTCGCATGTGACTTCATAAACGAAGTTTCAACAATAAAGTCTGCCAACGCTTATGCCTTAATCGTCTTGCGAGATTCATACTTGATATCAAATTCCGTTAATTCAATGGACCACTTCAATAGCCTTCCCGCCATATCTGGTTGTTGGAGAATCTTTCTCAGTGGTGTGTCAGTCAAGACTATTATAGTATGAGTCGTGAAATAGGCTCTTAATTTTCGGGCGGCAATCACCAAGGCATACACCAATTTCTCCGCATTGAAGTATTTCGTCTCCACCTCACTAAGTGCCTTAGACACATAGTACACCGACCTCTGAACGCTTCCCTCCTCCTTTACCAAAACTGTGGCAACTCCATAATTAGATGCCGCCAAATATACAAACAACTCATCCCCTTAATTGGGCTACACAACATTGGCGGCTTTCCAAGATAACTCTTCATTTGCTCAAATGCCTCATTACATTCCTCATTGCATGAGAATTTCTGACCTCCTTTCAAGACCTTGAAAAAGGTTAAACACCTTTCAGCTGACATAGAGATAAAACGCCCCAAGGCAATGATTCTTCCATTCAAGCGTTGAATCTCGCGGATTGTTTTTGGCGGCGACATGTCAAGCATAACATGTATCTTTTCAGGGTTGGCCTCTATTTCCATTATGTTCACAAGAAAGCCCAAATTTTTTCCTGTCGAGACCCCAAAGGTACATTTGTTGGGATTCAACTTCATCGAATTCTTTCTCAAGCTATTGAATGTCTCGGCGAGATCATCAAGGTGGTCGCCATCCTTTGTTTTAATCACCATATCATCAATGTAAGCTTCCACATTCCTCCCAATCTGAGACTTAAACACTTCATTGACCATACGCTGGTATTGTAAGTGCTCCAATTTGAGTTGGTAGCTTTTTCGTTAGAAAGTTAACGAAAGTTTTAACATTTCTAACATTCCTAACATTTCTAACATTTCTAACATTTCTAACCAACCAAGGGTAAAGTGGGCATTGCCATTTAAAGTTAAACCATGGAAAGGAATCAAAAAAGCAAAAGAAATTGGAAAAATCTGAATTAGGCAAGTTGAACAACAAAAGCTATTTGGAATTTTGAATAATATTATTCTGTTCAAAGCACGGAGCGGCATTTAATGCACCGAGGCACGTTTACGGAACCCTCCGCGCGGATGGGATTGCATCTCACAGGGGCCTATAAATTGAACCCTCCTCTCTCAGTTTACACAACACAATTTGATCACAGCAACGAAACTCTGGCGAAATATAGAGAGAAAACAGTGGGAATCCTTAGATTGCCACCATTTTCTCTCCAATCTTTCCCAAATCTCACTCACTCACAAACACTTCAAATCACTCTCATACATACTCTCATACATACACCAATCCAAGCTCAACTCACCCTATAGGAGGAGGATTAGAGAGAAAACATAGAGGACTTCATTGTTATCTACTTGTTTTCTCTTTAACCAACTCAAATCATCAACCCTAAACACCCTCAAATACTCTCATATTCAAGCCTTAAACACTCTCACATTCAAGCCTTCAAACACAAAACACAAGGAAGATAGGTATAACCTCCCTCTCCTTACCCTAAAATTCATCCATGCATGCATTTTCAAGCTACAAAATGTAGTTCTTTCATCTTCTTGCTTTAGATCTAAGAAGATCACCATGGAAGACCATCTCCATGGATGATCTTCTACAAAGATCAAAATTATTTTCAAGTTCTCTTACTTTCTTGCAAAGAAAACTCATTTTCAAGACCCTAAAAACCATTTTCATACATCAAATCTCATTTTCAAAGGATAAAATTCCCCTTCCCAAGCAAATGAAGTGCTTAGTCCTAATGTACCCCAAGGATGGTTTGATATAGTTGATTCACCACTAAAATGTCAAGTGATCACTAATCAAAACCTAGGGAAATGGGGACAAGCATGGATGCAAAACCCCCCTTTAAAATCATATTTTCTTTCTTGAGAAGTTGCTGTCCAGTAGCAATTTTCTCAGACCTCAGTCCATGGTCTAATTTTTTGGACATAGATAAACTTAGAATTTGGTGTTAACTACAAAATACTTTTTGTAGACAACATCCAGATATTTCCATACATATTTTTACTTTATTTTTTGTGTGAGTAAAACTCCTTTTTTCAAATTTTCTTTTAAAGGTCAGTTCATCAGTCTCTGGAAATCCAGATTTCAGATCTGAGATTTCCAGAAGTTTTTTTACCCCTCAAATCATCTCCAAAATGAAAAGTTCTTTTACAGAAACCTTTTTTAAGGTGTTTTGAACATTTTTCATTCCCGGACTTTTCCCAGATTCTGGAGTTTTCAAGCCCTAAAGTCCATTTCAAAGTCAAGGGTCAACTGCTTTTTTCATTCTGGCAGAAATGGTTTTCAACTTCCAAAAATCTTTTGAGTTCCAAATCTCAACCCAAAAATCACCCAAAAAATCATGGGATCAGTTTAAAGCCTTAAAAAGAGTTCCCAATTTTTACTTACCTCAGTTTCAACTTATTTTGGCCAAAACACACACACACACACACACACACACAACAAAGGATTTTGAATGTTTGGAAGACTCGTTTTACGAGGCGTTCCGGTGCACACTAACGTCCTTCCCGGCGCGTAACGTGACCTCCGAACTCGAATCTCTTGATCTCGGGCATTTTTCAAAGTTTTGGCCCTCAAAATTAAAATGGCGTGGCGACTCCGTTTGATTTTCAAAAAAAAATCGGGCATCATCACAGTGGCGACTCCGCTGGGGAATATTAGCTTTTTCTAAAAAAAATGATATTTGGTATATTGGTGGAAACCATTAAACTTCCCGTTATCGCCTCCTAACACGAGTCGGGGATAAATTGTGGTCTAACAATCCCACGTACCGGTATCATTATTTTCAAAAAAAAAAGAAAAGCTTTTGAGGGTCAAGCTTCCGTCTCAACATTTGAAAATCCTTTGCTTTGTGTGTGTTGATTTTTGCACGCTTTCGTGTTTGTTGTTGGCCGCCTCGAAAAGTCAAAATTTTGACTGTCGGAATAATGTCCCTAACTGTCGGAATTTTTGTGCTTATGTGCTTATGTGTTCATAAAATTTTCAAAAAAATTTTCAAAAAAAAAAAATCATGCATCATGCCTTTTTAAGACACATAAAAATTTCTATTTTTCTCGTAAAAGAAGATAGACTGCTTGCACACTACGCGCACGTGACCTTACACCGCACACTACGTCCCTAACCCTGGGAAATCCTTGTCGCGGTCCGTTTGGTCTTATTACGCCTCTCGGATGAGCACAGACTACCCAAACATCCCATGGAGCCTCGTGTCGACCATGCACTTGTCCGTGACACACTTTGTCCAAGACCCGGTTGGTTTTTAGTCTGGTCCGTGTCATGCCCCGTCTCGTGTATAGACCTTTCCTTTCAAGCCTTTGTCGGCATACCGACTCAATATCTTTCGGTCCCTAATCGCCGAAGTTCTCGCCGGTTTTCCGCCGCAGACTTTGACCAAGATATTGACCTGCGCCTTGACTTCTGGGCTCGACTGGGCACAAATTATACATTGACTCCCAAAGATTGACACCGAGTCATCAAGGATTAATGATTATTCCATGCCTAATTACGGCCTAATTGACAACAAATCAAGATCAATCGTGGACATTTATCACCCAAATCATGCCGACTTTTCGTCGAGCCCCTGGACATGATCTTGACTTTGACGTCGCCTTTGTCCGTAATTTACATCGAATGCTCGTTAAGACTCGATTACCCGCCGTACTTTTAGGATCGTTTTCTTTTCGGTCGGTGGGACCCGCTTGCCCTATAGGACCTCGCCCTGGCCGCTCCACCCCGGGAGGTCGAAATACGTGGAATACGAGGGGCTTATAGACGTAGTGACGGGGCCCACCGATCCAGAATCGCAGTAGTTCGCGAAAAAGAAGAGCAATCTTTTCCAACCGATTAGGTTAATAAAACATGTTTTAAGTAAACAAGAACAAATAACCGCATGTTGCATGAGCCCTAAGCCCAAACACCAACCTCGTTTCGCTTCCCGAGTCCGAACCACACCCCTTTGTGCCTTCCACAAGAAACAAAGTTTGGATCGAGACCCCGGGTCATCGTTTGTTCAAATTTCGGTCATTCCGAAGTCGATACTTCATCGGTTTCCTCCTTCGCCAGCTCAAAGTTTCGTAATGACCAACTCGTAGGAGAACGGTGGGGGACGTACAACTCCACACCCCGAAAATCCGCAAAATGCCGAACAAAGGAATCAGATGTTGGAACAGATAAGACAAAATCAAGAGGCTCGCATCGCCGCTATTGGAAAGTATCGTAACCTGTGGGCTAGCAATTGTTCACCACCCTAATGGAACCTTTACGGTTGATGCGAAGATTGGAGCTAATTACCCTCCCGGCATGCCAACTACCATCAAATGCCCCGTCCCCTTTCGTGTGGAACTACTAATGGGCCAAGCATCCCCAAGCCTATCACTCGCCCGCCTCTCGGCCTCATCGTATCGATCTTGGTCAACTTCCCCCGCACCTCCCTGCTTTCACCTTTGGGTTTCAATCGCCTGGAATGGGCCGCCGCTACTCCAAAACCTCGCCCGGCCCGGCCATCAATCTGAATTGGTCGCTCAAGACATCTCGGCCCTTATCGCCGATACTCCTCGGACAAAGTCCGATCTAGGTCAACCCGCCTCGTGCCTCTCGTGTCTCACCACCAGATTGAGTCGGTTGGCTTTCGCCCAGCCTTGGAAGGGGTCGGCTTTACTACTTCACAACATCAGTCTGGTTCGGGTCATCGGCTTGGAAGGGGCCGCCACTACTTCACCGCATCGCTCGGCTCTGTCACCATCTCGGAATGGGACAATTCGTTTCTCGTGCTCCATGGTTCAGGGGGCCGCCTTGCTTCCTCCAATTCTCAAAGCACACCGGCCCCTATGATACCGCAAGATCACGTGGGCCACCGTGCTTTATCACCACTTCATCGCTCTACCCCGCCCTCCGGTTGGGAAGTCCGACAAGGTCAAATGCTCCTCATCAAATTCTCCACCCGGCCGTTACGCAAGCCGCTCCTGTTCATCAAGTACGGTATGCACATTACCCTTGTAGTCATGTTCTCGGCGGTCAAGACACATTCAATCCTATCATACGATGCCTCAAACCTCATGTTTTCAGCAGCCTTCCTGGATCCGCACTTCACCGCTCCCCGGTATCCACCCATTACGAGCCATATATCTTCATCTTCGGCAATCGCCGTGCCTTATGAGGAAGATTACGGTCACGCTTTTAATGCTCGACTGTCATTCCTCCCACCGCAGTACTTCCTACCGTGGTTTCGTTTTGCTAATGCCAATCTTGTGGCGGGGTCATGCAATCCTAATGTTCCTATTGACTCGTCTAATGGATTATTGGTAGAACCAATTAAGAAGGTACAAGAAAAGCCTAGCAACGAGAGTATCGACGATCGCTCGACTCGGGCCATCTCACCATATCAATCTTGTGTATCTGACACGAATGAAGTTTACAAAAGGTCGAATCTCGACGATTACATTGATGATTACATCAAAAGGGTTCGTGCACGGGAAAAGACTATGAGTCCGAACATGTCTCGCCGCTATAAACCTTACCCTTCCAACACGGCTCCGACATCCGTAAAGGAAAGAAGGCATTGTGTACAATGGACGGCCCCCAAAAGCAACCAAGAAATGGTGGTCCTTTAAGGCAACGAGAACGTTTTGATGATCTTGGGATGCCCATGGGCTTAATTTTCAAGGGCTTAGTAAGGGTAGGCCTTTTGGAGCCTCTCAAGGACTACCATCCAAGGAGCTCAAATGCACCTCTCGACATGAGTAAGCACTGCGCCTTCCATGATCATTATGGCCACACGACCGACAACCGCATAGTCTTGAAGAGAGCGGTTCAAAGGTTAATCGAAACGGCAAGCTTGAGCGCCCCAATGGACCAAAACCGGCAAACCCCGTTCGTAATGGTGACCAAGTCAATGACCAAATCTCGAATCCCGAGGATTTGGGTGTTCCCTTAAGCAAAGTTTTAAATAGCTTGCTAGAGCAGGTCTCCTCGAACCCATGAGAAACTATCGCCCCAAGGATCCCAAAATCCCTTTTGACACCACTAAGCATTGTGCTTTCCACTCAGCATCACTGGCCATACGACCGACAACCGTGATGCCTTTGAGAAAGGCGATTCAGTGGATTAATTAAGAAGGGCAAACTCGAGCGCCTCGGTGATCTCAACCCCGCCAATGATCATTTCCCAAACAACGCGAATGTAAACATGATTGAATTTTATGATTCAAACTCGTGAATTCAATGCACTCGACAAGCCGATGATTTAGTCGCAACAAATATTGAGAATGGATGGTTTGACCGCAACAAGCATGCGGCCATGGCAAAGCCGGGATTTGGTGAAATGCTTTGAACTCTCGCCTCCGATAAGTTCACGATCGACGCCAAGGTTAAATGGGATGATAATGATCTCGATGGCAGATTTGGCGTAAAGTAGTAAGGATACAAGAAATCCGATGATTAGGAAGGAAGAGTTAGTCCCGGCTTTGGAAAACGCCCATAAGATTCATGAAGAACACCGACCCCGCTCATCAATTCTCTCCGCCGCCATGGAGTTCGTGTAATGCTGAGGCGAATGGTTCCCTCGGTCATGGTCGAAGATGAGACTTCGAAACAAGTGATTTCAGTCCCTTCATCCTATAACTCTCCATCCCACGGCCAACACCTCCCTCCATCCACATATGATCCCTTGCCAAGGACAATTCCTCTTCAAACTCTTTCCAAAGATCTCGTGCCATTAAGGCTCCATCGCCCTCGCCTCCTCGTAACGAGTTGGGCTCCATCACACCTGCTCTCAATTTCGCAATACCGCCAGCTTATGCTCCAGCTTAACATAATCAGCTTGAGCTATGTGGCTATGTTCTCAAGCCTCTACACCCACCCGAATGCGATCATGAAGTTGCTAAAAGAAAATCCGGATGCCACAAGTTTTCCGTTGTCGTCTACCGGACTTAGTGAATTCACCCGTCAGTTTCTCCGCCCTGCGGGCCGTGTTTCCTCTCTCGTCGATAAGAGTCTTGTTGCGAGTTCCAAGAACTCGAATGTTCCCGTTGATCCCCATGTGGCAATATTGATAGAGCAAGTGAAACAAATGCAGAGAAGCTTGATCTTATGATAAGTACTAGCACTCCTTTGACCCAAGATGTCGAACTGTGCAAAGAAATGATTCTCGTCGCGCAAAATTCAAGTGCCCGAAGTGAGAGAATCCGATAGGACAACCTCGCCCCAGAGCACACTTGTCTAATGCCGCCTCCAAGCTTGAGAAAGGCCCGAAGACACAATCGCCTAGTATCACCCCTTTCACTCAAAACAACCAGCGCATCGCCGAATCCTCCCAAACAGAGCCCAATACCCCTCAAGGTCCTCTCAGTTCACTTCCTTCCATCAATATGCTCGGCCGACAAAGTTCGTCCCCGTGACTTTTCCGACCCGTTTCTCTTGGACAACTTGTGCTCGCCCCAGCCGCTCCATGGCCTCAAACTCCTCCACTCCCACCAGCATCATGGGCACGTAATCGATCACCGCCTGGCCTGCAGAATGGAATCGAAGTTAACGTAAAGATGGAAAGCTCAAGCGTCTTGGCAACCCAACAACAAAGAGTAGCTAGACTAGTGGCTACCCATCCTTTAATATTAAAACAGTCTTTTAGTCAACCTTCGTAGGTTCTAGTACTTTCTTCGTTCAATCAAGTCCTCCTTGGACATTGTAGTTAATCTTAAGTTTTCTATAAAAGAGTCTTTTTCTTTTCTCGCTAGACTTGAGACATTATTTGCACACCTACATTACATTTAATGAAATGGTTTTATTTTAAATGATCACTCGCATCGCTCAACAAATAATCTCTCGGAAATGATTAAGATTTTAATTAATTGGTGCGAGAAAGTCAACTAATGCCCTCCCTATACACTTTCCTCACCTCACAAAGGCCTCCATCAAGCCATACACTTTCCAAAACATATCCCCATCATCACCTTGATCAAGTCAACGAAGGCGGCAACATCAAGGGACAACAAAAGGTCACTCAAGACGGAGATCGATCCCATATCGAAAAACAGGGCTTGCCTCCGCCCCCATGCATCAAGAAAGTTCAAGTAGAAGCTTGCCTTCGTCCTCAGTGCTCAAAAAAAAAAAGCTTCAAAAAAAAAAAAAAAAAGCTTCAAAAAAAAAAAAAAAACAAAAGCTTCAAAAAAAAAAAAAAAAAAAGCTTCAAAAAAAAAAAACAAAAGCTTCAAAAAAAAAAAAAACAAGCTTCAAAAAAAGCTTCAAAAAAAAAAAACAAAAGCTTCAAAAAAATGAGGCCAAGGACCTAGCACCGCCGATCGAAGGTTTGACATATGGGCAAAATTAAAGCCCGAAGAACGGAAGTTGTCGACAACAAGGGAGCAAGAAAGCAACGGCAAAAACATATCATAAGCCCTTAAGCCGCATCCAAAATCTTTCTCCCCGATGAAGGACGACGATCAAGAAGCAACGGAATCGCTCAAAATGACTTGTCAAGGAATCACCTCAAGGCCCGCACCTTATCATCCAAACTTCCTATCCGAGCCTTTTCACCAAAAGTACCACAAATGTTCATACCCCTTTTCTAAAGCCAAACACAGCTCGGACCCGAACTACGGCGACCCGAGCTCCTCACAATGAGGGGAACGTAGGCAACCGTAAATGGTCCGGTCATAAACACATTCAAATCCCGTAAAATCCGGCCTCACCAATAGCCTCTCCTATACACGATCCCTCTTCACCATTCGCCAACTTCGACTCTTGGTATCGCTGACTTTCTCCTCATGATTAATCAAAATGTTTGTTCATATCGAGATTAGGGGTTGAATAACCCGAACATTAATAAAGGGTTTTAAGCAATCTTGTGATCATTTTGAATAAAACATGTTTTCGATGTCTCGACAAGTCTTCTTTTTCTACATTATAGGAAAAATAGAGCTAAACACTAATTTTCCGTCGCCAGGGGCTTCCATACACTTTTACAAACCTTTCTATTCTTATGATCAAACCCAAAGCGAGTTCTTTTGTGCCTTCACAAATGAGGCCATCAAATAATACAAATCGGGATTCGTCCCCACTTTTCGAAAATACGCCCGCAGTATACATTTCTAAATTGTCTTTTCTTTCGGTTGACTAATTGAATAAAGAAAATAATAAAGTAAATATAGAAGGATGGGTTGCCTCTTTTGCTACATGATAATTCAAGAACGTTGGTTCTTCACTTTGCTACAAGATGGGTTGGGTCTCTGTTCGCATCGGTCATAAGTGCCTACCAAAGTTGAAGCCTCTCTAATTGTGTCGATTCACAACATGAGACCAAGGCTTTGCCAAGTCACTTCTTCCGAATCAAGACTTCGCAAATACATCTCTTCGTACCAAGGCTCCACCAAGCAAGATGAGATTTGATCGCCATGTTGGTCATGGGCTAGTCAAGTGCAGCTTCTTTGATTTCCAAGGACGAGGACGGAATTTTAACCAAGACCAGAAATTCATCATATTCCTATGACTAATATTGGAACCCGAGTCCATAAAACTCCTTGTGCCAATCGTAATGAGGTTTCGATGTTCGTCCTTGGAAGATGTTAGGAATTTTGGTTTGACGATTGCCCTCAACCCCGATGGAACTTTCACGGTAGAAGAGGAAAAGGATCCCCATCCCTATCTTGGCCGCAGACTACCACTACCTTCCTCACACTCTTCTCAACTCGCGAATCGCCCATCCTTTCATTTCTGGTTTGATATACATTCACAGCTTCGATGCAGGACTGTCGTTTGGAGAAACAAATTGACTTCATCCGATTTGGGGCGCATGGTATGCCTCAAAGCGCTGGGGTCGGCCTGGTATGTCACAATAGCTTGGTATGCCTCGAGCTCTGGTACAGATCGTCGGAGCTTCTCGGTTACATCAGCTTTGAAATGCCTCGACAAAGAACCCGGCTTCAAGATGTCCAATCCCCGCACCGCACAAGCCTCACAAGATCCCTTCATGACCGTCTCAACGGACAAAGAAACCCCAAATACGTACTCACTGACCCATGCAGTCTAACGTGACCGATCGGGCCACAGCCTCGGCGGGGGCAAAATCGCACGGAATGTCTTCTCATGGTTGGGGTTACCTCGGAATACCACAACAAATTGGAATCCCACCTCGCCTTGGAACCAATCTATCGTGGCCTTCGCAAAGAACAGCTTGGAATGCTTCCACGGTCCGGTCCAGTGGCAACAATGTAAGCCCTTCCTCGTAATGACGCTAGCTCGCCCGCTCCTCACACAGCTTTCACAAATCCATTCCTCACTCAGCCACGGGTTACCAAGCCTCCATCCCAGTTTCATCGGGATCACCGGGACCGCGGTACCCCCCGGTCATGCACCTTCGCCTATGCAATTCAACAATCGTGACAAGCAGCTCGCACTTAAGCCTACTTATGGGCCTCACTCCGGAAATCCGAGTTACCCACCTACATCAAGATCGCCTTCGCCTCTTTACCGGTTGAAAATCAACAACAAGCCGCGAGGTTCTATCCCTTGCCCTGTGGTCCTACTCAAGCTCCCTGGTGATTCGGGCCAAGGACGATTTCACCTATGTCCCCGCATCGGCCGTTCCCTCCACCTCGTCTGCCGCCGGTGGTAGCTCCTCTCTAGCTCGCCGCCGGTTTGAATGCCATGGTTCCACCACAAGACCCTCATTTGGCTTGGTTCGTGGAACGACACAAGGAAATGAAAGCACAGATTGCCGAATTGACCGTTAAGAAGTCTCGCTTCCGACCAACGAACCCGGACTCCTTTGTTCCCCACAAATTCGTGATGCCTAATTTGGATCTCTTTGATGGCACCGCATGCCCGAAAACCCATCTCGGACACGTATACCTTGGCAATGAAGGTCAAAAGGGCGCCAATCAGCGGTTGGGCCGACTATTTCGCCTCTCTTTGAAGTCCAAAGTGCTCTAAAATGGTTCTTCCGCTTAAAATCCGAGGCCAAGGCTACATGGGACCAGATTACTAGCTAACTTGGAGTGGGAAGCAAATAGATTTGACCTGCAGACAACAATGCAAATCCCGACGAGAACATCGTGGGACTTTTACAAGCAAGATGGCAACTCCTCCTTTTGAAGAGGAACAACTAGACATCTTTCGCTCACGCCCGAAACCACATCTCGAGGGCCTCACTTAGCAATTTCCCCTATCCGGATCTACGGGCAATGATCAATTCCGGGGCTAAATTTGAGAGGGCTTACAATCGCCAGCCGAGTTGTCGCACCTCAAGCTTACGGATACCGGTTTCTTCCACCTCCAACACGACTCTGAAAAGGGCAGTGTGAGAACCGATCGAAAAGGGGACCCCAAGGACCCAATACAGTCAACAATCCATTCCCTAAAAAAGTAGGGTGAATATGATTGAAGCCACGAACAAGCCAAGTGCCACTATGGCTAACAGGTTCCTATATGGAAGACACTCTTCGAAGAGAGGATTCTAGTTTCATAGTCGGTATCAAAGATGGGTTTCTCCCTTCATGACAACTTCACCTTGAAGGCTCTCACGTTGATCGATTGGCTCGGTACTTCATCGCATGTCGCCAAACCTTTAACTGACCTCAGTAGTGACGCTTTGTCAAACTCCGGGGCTTCATCAAATCATTCGGAGAAAGATTCCGTGGTTTTCGCCATGTCTTTTCCATGGAATGGGGCTTTATCAAGTCACACCTATCTTCGTAAGAAAGGTCTGTCACCTCAACAACTGTCTTGGAGTTTCACTTTAGAACTTGGCATATGGCAACTCCCCGCATCATCAAAAGTTGAGAATTGGGAATCTCCTCATATCGCATTTCGTCAAATCACAACTAACCCAAGCAAAAGAGGGTTCATTCATGTCAACATGCTTTGATTCTAGAGCCTCGGTGTCGGCTTCAAATGTCCGAGACCGAAAAGAAATTTCAATCGAGACCCGGGTTCAAATCCAACTTCATCCCAAGATCAAAATTGACCTCATCAATAACATGCAATTCAGTCCGCGACTAAAGGATATCACCCCACCACTCAAAGCTTGTCCCAAACAACAACAACACATATATCCCCTCTCATCACCATGCATCCCCACAAAAATCTCCCCAGGGCTCATGTAGCATGCACAAAACTTGAATCAATAGGAAAAATCCTAAGTGATTGAAAATCATAAATCGTAATTTCCCTGCCAAAAGCTTAGGCCAAGTGTATCTTCGAAAGCAAATAAACACATCATCTCATAATCATTTTTGGTTCTATGCATGCATCCGCCATCATGAATGCCATATATGCATCTTCCTCTTCACTAACGAACGCAGGAATTCAAACGTGAAATCAAATCCCCCTTTTCGGCAAGGATGATCTTCACCAAAGACGACCTCCAATGTCCACAAATGGATGAAAACAGCCCCAATGAAGACCACCTCCAGTGTCTACCGTTCGGTCAGAGACGCCAAGTTCTCAAATACAATTCGGTCAGAGACGCCAAGTTCTCAAAATACAAATCGGTCAGAGACGCCAAGTTCTCAAGTGGAAATCGGTCAGGGATGCCAAATTCTCGAATACAAATCAGTCAGGGACGCCAAACTCTCCCATGCCAATCGGTCGGAGACGCCAAGTTCTCCAATACAAATCAGTCAGGGACGCCAAACTCTCCCATGCCAATCGGTCGGAGACGCCAAGTTCTCCAATACAAATCGGTCGGAGACGCCAAGTTCTCCAATACAAGTCGGTCAGAGACGCCAAATACAAATAGGTCAGGGACGCCAAGTTCTCAAAATACAAATCGGTCAGAGACGCCAAGTTCTCAAAATGCAAATCGGTCAGGGATGCCAAGGTCTCAAAATGCAAATCGGTCGGAGACGCCAAGTTCTCCAATACAAATCGGTCAGAGACGCCAAGTTCTCAAAATACAAATCGGTCAGAGACGCCAAGTTCTCAAGTGCAAATCGGTCAGGGATGCCAAGTTCTCCAATACAATTCGGTCAGAGACGCCAAGTTCTCCAATAAAATTCGATCAGAGACGCCAAGTTCTCCAATACAATTCGGCCAGAGACGCCAAGTTCTCCAATACAATTCGGTCAGAGACGCCAAGTTCTCCAATACAATCCGGTCAGAGACGCCAAGCTCTCCAATACAATCAGGTCAAGGACGCCAAGTTCTCCAATACAAATCGGTCAGAGACGCCAAGTTCTCAAAATGCAAATCGGTCAAAGATACCAAGGTCTCAAATACAGTACGGTCAGAGACGCCAAGTTCTCCAATACAAATCGGTCAGGGACGCCAAGTTCTCAAATACAAATCGGTCAGGGACGCCAAGTTCTCAAATACAATGCGATTAGAGACACCAAGTTCTCAAAAGCAAGAAGTCCCAATGTGAAGACAAGCTCAAAAACCTCTACAAGTTTGACGATCACCAGCAAGATGCAGACTCAACCAAACTCCCCCTTCAGGTCAAAATGCCTCCAAAGACAAAGAAATCGTCGCGGCTAAAACCGTCCCACGAACGGAAACCTAACAACTCTTCATCAACATCGCCCGTAGCCTCGCCACAGTAAGCACAACACAGTATGAAAGCATATCTTAATCAACTACTTTTCTAAAAGAACATTATCATCAAATCTTAGGGCGACTTCCCAAAAAACAGTCAAACCTCAAATACTGTCAAACCATCAAAGACCATCCCCAGCTATTTTCGAACTACGACCGGCTTGATTCCCTCTTAAGGATACGTAGGTAGCCTATCATTAGGTCCAGCCACTCGACCAGCACGGTCATCCTTTCCTTCGGCAGCAGACGTAAAACCGATCCCTTCAAATGAAGTCCACTAGAGGATCATCTATCCTAAAACGCCATCATCGAGGTTCGAGGCACCTGAGACGCCATCATCAAGGTTCGAGGCACCTAAGACGCCATCATCAAGGTTTGAGGCACCTAAAATGCCATCATCGAGGTTCGAGGCACCTAAGACGCCATCATCAAGGTTCGAGGCACCTAAAACGCCATCATCGAGGTTCGAGGCACCTAAGACGCCATCATCAAGGTTCGAGGCACCTAAGACGCCATCATCAAGGTTCAAGGCACCTGAGATGCCATCATCAAGGTTCGAGGCACCTGAGACGCCATCATCAAGGTTCGAGGCACCTAAGACGCCATCATCAAGGTTCGAGGCACCTAAGACGCCATCGTCGAGGTTCGAGGCACCTAAGACGCCATCATCAAGGTTCGAGGCACCTAAGACGCCATCATCAAGGTTCGAGGCACCTGAGACGCCATCACCGAGGTTCGAGGCACCTAAGACGCCATCATCAAGGTTTGAGGCACCTAAAACGCTATCACACACAACACGAGGAAAGCGATAAATCGCAATCATCCCTTAGGGTGACTTCCCAAAAACAGTCAGATTACAGGGCGACTTCCCAAAAATAGTCAAACCATAGGGCGACTTCCCAAAAATAGTCAAACCATAGGGCGACTTCCCAAAAATAGTCAAAACCGTAGGGTGACTTCCCAAAAATAGTCAAACCATAGGGTGACTTCCCCAAAACAGTCAAAACCTTAGGGCGACTTCCCAAAAATAGTCAAACCATAGGGCGACTTCCCAAAAATAGTCAAAACCGTAGGGTGACTTCCCAAAAATAGTCAAACCATAGGGTGACTTCCCCAAAACAGTCAAAACCTTAGGGCGACTTCCCAAAAATAGTCAAACCATAGGGCGACTTCCCAAAAATAGTCAAAACCGTAGGGCGACTTCCCAAAAATAGTCAAGTAATAGGGCGACTTCCCAAAAATAGTCAAACCATAGGGCGACTTCCCAAAAATAGTCAGACCGTAGGGCGACTTCCCAAAAATAGTCAAACCTTAGGGCGACTTCCCAAAAATAGTCAAACCGTAGGGCGACTTCCCAAAAATAGTCAAAACCGTAGGGCGACTTCCCAAAAATAGTCAAACCATAGGGCGACTTCCCAAAAATAGTCAAACCATAGGGCGACTTCCCAAAGACAGTCAAAACCTTAGGGCGACTTCCCAAAAATAGTCAAACCGTAGGGCGACTTCCCAAAAATAGTCAAAACCGTAGGGCGACTTCCCAAAAATAGTCAAACCATAGGGCGACTTCCCAAAGACAGTCAAAACCTTAGGGTGACTTCCCAAAAAACAGTCAGATCATAGGGCGACTTCCCAAAAATAGTCAGACCATAGGGTGACTTCCCAAAAATAGTCAAATCTTAGGGTGACTTCCCAAAAAACAGTCAGATCATAGGGCGACTTCCCAAAAATAGTCAGACCATAGGGTGACTTCCCAAAAATAGTCCAATCTTAGGGCTAAAGACCCGAACTACGACTGGCTTGATTCCTCTAAAGGATACGTAGGTAGCCTATTGAATAGGTTCAGCCACTCGATCACTTGATCATCCTGTCAAATATGGAGCCTTACTCTTATCGACGACCCCGCTTCCTTCGAAAGCACCGTCGCCGAGGGGCTACTGTAAGTGCTCCAATTTGAGTTGGTAGCTTTTTCGTTAGAAAGTTAACGAAAGTTTTAACATTTCTAACATTCCTAACATTTCTAACATTTCTAACATTTCTAACCAACCAAGGGTAAAGTGGGCATTGCCATTTAAAGTTAAACCATGGAAAGGAATCAAAAAAGCAAAAGAAATTGGAAAAATCTGAATTAGGCAAGTTGAACAACAAAAACTGCTGGAATTTTGAATAATATTCTTCCTGTTCAAAGCCTGGAGCAGCATTTAATGCACCAGGCACGTTTACGGAACCCTCCGCGCGGATGGGATTGCATCTCACAGGGGCCTATAAATTGAACCCTCCTCTCTCAGTTTACACAACACAATTTGATCACAGCAACGAAACTCTGGCGAAATATAGAGAGAAAACAGTGGGAATCCTTAGATTGCCACCATTTTCTCTCCAATCTTTCCCAAATCTCACTCACTCACAAACACTTCAAATCACTCTCATACATACTCTCATACATACACCAATCCAAGCTCAACTCACCCTATAGGAGGAGGATTAGAGAGAAAACATAGAGGACTTCATTGTTATCTACTTGTTTTCTCTTTAACCAACTCAAATCATCAACCCTAAACACCCTCAAACACTCTCATATTCAAGCCTTAAACACTCTCACATTCAAGCCTTCAAACACAAAACACAAGGAAGATAGGTATAACCTCCCTCTCCTTACCCTAAAATTCATCCATGCATGCATTTTCAAGCTACAAAATGTAGTTCTTTCATCTTCTTGCTTTAGATCTAAGAAGATCACCATGGAAGACCATCTCCATGGATGATCTTCTACAAAGATCAAAATTATTTTCAAGTTATCTTACTTTCTTGCAAAGAAAACTCATTTTCAAGACCCTAAAAACCATTTTCATACATCAAATCTCATTTTCAAAGGATAAAATTCCCCTTCCCAAGCAAATGAAGTGCTTAGTCCTAATGTACCCCAAGGATGGTTTGATATAGTTGATTCACCACTAAAATGTCAAGTGATCACTAATCAAAACCTAGGGAAATGGGGACAAACATGGATGCAAAACCCCCTTTAAAATCATATTTTCTTTCTTGAGAAGTTGCTGTCCAGTAGCAATTTTCTCAGACCTCAGTCCATGGTCTAATTTTTTGGACATAGATAAACTTAGAATTTGGTGTTTACTACAAAATACTTTTTGTAGACAACATCCAGATCTTTCCATACATATTTTTACTTTATTTTTTGTGTGAGTCAAACTCCTTTTTTCAAATTTTCTTTTAAAGGTCAGTTCATCAGTCTCTGGAAAGATTTCAGATCTGAGATTTCCAGAAGTTTTTTACCCCTCAAATCATCTCCAAAATGAAAAGTTCTTTTACAGAAACCTTTTTTAAGGTGTTTTGAACATTTTTCATTCCCGGACTTTTCCCAGATTCTGGAGTTTTCAAGCCCTAAAGTCCATTTCAAAGTCAAGGGTCAACTGCTTTTTTCATTCTGGCAGAAATGGTTTTCAACTTCCAAAAATCTTTTGAGTTCCAAATCTCAACCCAAAAATCACCCAAAAAATCATGGGATCAGTTTAAAGCCTTAAAAAGAGTTCCCAATTTTTACTTACCTCAGTTTCAACTTATTTTGGCCAAAACACACACGCACACACATACACACACACAACAAAGGATTTTGAATGTTTGGAAGACTCGTTTTTACGAGGCGTTCCGGGTGCACACTAACGTCCTTCCCGGCGCGTAACGTGACCTCCGAACTCGAATCTCTTGATCTCGGGCATTTTTCAAAGTTTTGGCCCTCAAAATTAAAATGGCGTGGCGACTCCGTTTGATTTTCAAAAAAAATCGGGCATCATCACAGGTATGTCACTCCAGCGTTCTTCAACCCAAACGGCATTATTTTGTAGCAAAAATTTCCCGTTGGCGTTCTGAACGCGATTTACGCCTTATCTTCCTCTGCTATCTTTATCTGACGATAGCCCGAATAAGCGTCATTGAAGCTAAATACCTTGTGCCCCGCTATGGAGTCCACTAATTTATCAATCTTCGGCAAATGATAACAATCTTTGGGGCATGCCGAATTCAAGTCTGTAAAGTCTATACACATCCTATATTTCTTGTTCGCTTTTAACACCATCACAGGGTAACCAACCATATTGGGTATTAACTTTTCCTCTATGATTCCCTCCTTCAGCAATTTTTCGACCTTCTCCAAAATTGCCTTTTCTTTTTCTGCCGATAAATATCTGACTTTCTGTTCGAACGACTCTACATTTGGATCCACGTTGAGACAATGCATGGCGAAATTCTCATCTACTCCCCTCATGTTCTCAGGTTGCCAAGAAAATATATCCAAACTTTTCTTTAGAAAAGCAATCAACCCATCTCGCTCTTCTTTGGATAGTTGTTTCCCAATTTTGATCTTCTGTTCAGGGAAACTACTATTAATCTCCACTTCCCCCCAACTCCTCCAAATCCTGAATATCTGGTTCATCTCTCACTTGTAAGGTATCTACTTATATTCTCTTTCTTTTCTTGCCACCGACGAGAAGCTCCTCGTCATTCTTTGGCAACACTTTCTCTGAGGGTTGCCCATCCAAAGTCTCAACCTCTATTTCCTCACACTATTCAACCTCCTCTATTCTAGGCTCTTCCATTTGCACAAGCCTAACATCCCTTTCAAAATTCAAAGTTGGGCTTATGCGAACCAGCTACATCGACAAATTCATCTCACCAGCACCCTCTGGATCCACTTGATCAATCACCTCTTCCGTTTCCCGCCTCTCATCAATTTCCATTTTTTCTCCTACTGACTCTCTAGTTTTCGCCACTGCAATGATTGCTGAATTGTTTCTCATACTTTCTGTTTCCTCCCAATCCATTTCCTCCTCAAAAGCGGCAATCATATTAATGCGTAGTGGGCGAGCTGCTGACTTCGTGGTCAACGAGCTGGTGCTTGCCACCTTCCCTTTCTGCATCTCTGAAATTACCTGGGTTTCGCGCGAGCGAAGCGGTTGTCTTTCGCGGATGTTTTGGGACCTCGCTTTCGGGAAGGAGAGGAGTCGCCATGCGGTTTTGTATTTTGAGCCCAAACGTTGAAAAACGGCTTTTTGAAAAGGGTGCCGTTTTTATTGGTAGCAAAAACTTGGAAAAGGCTTTGAAAAAGGTGTCATTTTTATTGGTAGCAAAAACATGACAAAAAGATTTTTAGTACCAGAGATTGTTAGGTTCGGAGGTCACGTTACGTTTCGGGAAGAGTATTTTGAGATCACCCGAAATGCCTCGTATGACGAGTCTTTCTACCTTTCTCGAAAATGTGTGTGTGTGTGTGTGTGTGCATTTTGAAAATGGGGGCTTGAATGACAAGCTTAATCTTGGTTTGAATGTCAAACGTTGATTTTATGATTCTTTTGGAAAAAGCGAGTGTTTGAATGGCAAACGTCGGTTTTGGGGGTTTTTTTTAGGAAAAGAGGTACGAGTGACGATTTTTGAACTTTTTAACTTAAGTGTCAAATGTTGAATTTTAAGAAAGGAGCGTTTGAATGTCAAACGTTGGGTTTTGAGTTTAAAGATGATCGTTTCGATGCCAAACATCACTTCGCGCGTTTTGAAAGAGATTTCGAATGTCGAACTCTTGTTTTGAACCGGGCATTACATTGTTAACGATTTTATGGGAAAAAAACATTAAATGATATGCGATCAACGAATCGTTTTGCGACTCAGACTTTGATAAGTAAATACTATCACGAGCCAAACGGCTCGGACTTGTAAATGATAGTATTTAAAATGTGGTATCAACGGAATCAAACGATCCGGATTTTAAAGGTGCGTAATTTAAATGACATTCAACGGATCAAACGATCCGGAATTGTAAATGACTATCACAAACCAAACGGTTCGGACTATAAAATTGCGTAAAGTAAATGACATTCAACGGATCAAACGATCCGGACCGTTAAATGACATAAAAGTAAAGAAACGGGGCCGGAATGCCGTTTTAACCCGAGATTACTTCTCTTACGAGAGAGAAGAGGATTTAGGACTAAAATGTATCGGACCCCGTCAACGGTGACGTCTACATTTTAACGACTTTTGACCGAGACGGTTGTAGCGACTGACGCGTAAACCGAGACGAAACGAGTGTTTAGGAAGAGAGAGTGTTACCTATGGCTAGGGGTTGACTCTGTTGGCTCGATTGATATATATGGGATACGATTTAGTGTTTGGAACGGTGTTTCGAGGTTATTTGGTTTGTATTTGGTTGAAATACGAAGTTTTCATGCAAATAGAGGCAAAATGGGGCTCGGGAGAGGGTGAAATGTGTTTGGGCCGTGGCTTTGGTGAAAAATGGATAATGTTTTTCTCTTCCAAAAGTTTTGACAACCCTCTATATTTATAGGGTAAAAATGCAAAAGAGTCCGAACGGACTTTACCTGAATTTTGGGGGGGTTTTGTGGTATTTTGGAAAATGGGAGGACTTGCTGGGGATTCTGTCTTGCCTGTAAAACAGTCCGGACGGACTGTGACAACATCTCAGGGGTATTTTGGTCTTTTCACTCTAAAATCTGATTGATGTTGACCGGAGGGCTGTGGCATGTGTGCCACGTGTCCGTGTGACTCACCAGGGCATGGGTTTTCATGCCATTATTCCTGGTTTTGTCCCTTTTTTAAATAACTGTCCGGAAAATGTCCGAAATGCCCCCGGAAAGTGCCGAAAAGTGCATTTTTCAGGAAAAGTTGTACTTTTACGTGTGACAACGTGTGTTGAGTACGCTTTGACATTGGGATGCACGGGGCAGTCCCGGGACGTCTTGTTGGCTCGAGAACGGGGAGTTAAACGGGTTCTGGTTAACTTGGAGCGGGCCAGTTAACGGATTCCGGTTAACTTTTAACGGATATTGACGATCCGAATTTGGGTACTTACAATCTCTCTCTTCTTTCTTATGACAGTAATTTCCTCACTTTTTATACATCCAATGCCGCTAGGGGTGGGGTACTTCACCCTTTGATGAGGGATAGATACGACCATTTCAAAGCTCTATATGAATGGAATCCCTACTATGGCATTATAAGGAGACATCAAGCCAATCACCATAAATTCCACTGTTCGAGTTCTTGTAAACCTTCCTTCCCCAATTTCTACAACCAAAGCAATTGTTACCTTAACTCTTACAGTGTGGTTCGTGAAGCCCTACAAGAAACCATTGTAGGGGACCAAATTTGCCTCAGTGAATTCATCATAGTATAAGATGTTGCGACTTGCTCCAGAATCTACCAAAACTCGCTGAACAATGTTATTCCCTAGATAAATTGTGATTACTACTGGTTGGCTTCCATGACTCACCCTTACCGCCAATTCCCTCCTTGAAAAGCTTCTTACCCTATCCTCATTAGGCGGGTACTCCGGCACGTTAAAACTATGCGACAAAGTCATGATTTGATTGTCGAGTTGAGAGATGCTTGGGGTTGGATCTTGGATAACATCTATCAGATTTCTCTCATCTCACGCCACCTGCCCTCCTTTGTTCTCAACATACTCTCCCAGGTCACCATCATCAATCTTCATCTGAATCACCCTCTTCAAATTGTAACAATCATCCGTTGCATGCCCCTTTTCTTGGTGATACTCACAAAAGCTATTCTGATCTCTGAGTGCCGCTCCCATTTTTAGCATTGGAAAAGATGGTGGCAAATGCACCATCTTTAATATCTCGCTGGGCCTGGTGTTTAAATTTACGAATTTCAAAATTTTCCTTGGCCCAGGACCTCCTCCATAGCCACCTCCTCTTCCACCTTGGTTGCCACTGTGACCTCCTCAGTGTCCTTCTTTCTATTCCTTCACATACTCAATTCTCTCCTTCACGCTCTTTCTCGCCGCAGAAGTTGACGCGGGAACCACTGTGACTTCATCATTGTCATCTCCTCCACAATATCCTCGAACCCGATCATACAACTCACCGGCGGTTTCTGGCAACCTCATTCCCAGTTCTCGCTTGAAGTGGCCAGGCAACAAACTTGCATTATAGCGCATGATGATGTTACTTTGCTCTATGTCTGAGATTTGGTTGGCCACCTTCTAAACCTCTCTTTATAACTGGCTATTTCTTCACCATGTTTCTGCCTGATTCCACATAGTTGTTGCTTTCTCATTGGCTGTGCTCTAGAGGCACTGACTCTCTCAAAAACTTACTTTTAAAATCTTGATACCCAGTAATTGACCATGTGGGCTGTGTGAGGAACCATTATAGAGCGTGATCAATCAAGGTACTAGCCAGAGCCCTGCGTAATATCGCTTCATTCTTGGTGAGCATAGACATTGTAACCTCAAACCTGCCAATATGAGTTCTCGCTCTTGTACTTCCCGAGTACTCAGATAATGTCGGCATGCAAAAAGTTGGATCTTGTAAGTACCCAAATTCGGATCATCAAAATCCGTTAGAAAGTTAACCGGAATTCGTTAACTGGCCCGCTCCAGGTTAATCGGAACCCGTTAAGCTCCCCGTTGCTAAGCCAACGAGACGTCCCGGGACAGCCCCATGCATCCCGACGTCAAAACGTACTCAACACATGTCGTTGCACGTAAAAGTACGGCTTTCCCTGAAAAACGCACTTTTCGGCACTTTCCGGGGGCGTTTCGGACATTTTTCGGACTGTTATTTTAAAAACGGACAAAACCGGGAAATAACGGCACGAAAATCCATGGCCTGTGAGTCACAGGGACACGTGGCTCACATGCCACAGCTCCCCCATCACCTTTCAATCAAATTCAGAGTGAAAAGACAAAAATACCCCTGGTATGCAGTCTCTGTCCGGCTGGACTCATTTGCAGGAAATTTGGAATTGCCAGCAAGTCCCTCCAATTTCCAAAGTTTCACAAAACCCCCTGGATTTCACCCTCAGTCCGTTCGGACTGATCCTGAAATTACACCTATAAATACAGAGGCTGTCAAAGCCATTTGTAACAAAAAAAAATCACTCCCTTTCACAAAAACCTCACGGCCTAAACTGGTTTCCCTCCTCCCGAGCCCCGATTTTACCTCGTTTTGCATGAAAACTCCGTATTTCGATCAAATACAACCCCCGTCACTTCAAAACACCGTTCCAAAAACACTTTCGTATCCCATATACGCCCACCGAGCCAAAGGAGCCGACCCTAGCCATAGGTAGCTCCCTCTCTCTCTAAAACTCTCGTTCTATCTCGGTTTACGTGCCAGTCGCTACAACCGTTTCGGACGACGTTGTTGAAATGTAGACGCCTCCGTCTAACGGGGTTCGATACGTTTTAGCCCCTAGATCCTCTTCTCTTCCCGTAAGAGAAGTAATCTCGGGTTAAAACGGCGTTCCGACCCCGTTCCGTTTACTTTTATGTCATTTACAATTCCGGATCGTTTGATCCTGTCGATCGTCATTTAAATTTATGTCATTTACAATTCCGGATCGTTTGATCCGTCAATCGTCATTTACTTTCACGCAAATTTACAACTCCGAGCCGTTTGGCTCGTCGATCGTACTTTACAATTCCGAGCTGTTTGGCTCGTCGATCGTACTTTACAAATTCCGGACCGTTTGATCCGTCGATACCGCATTTAAATACTGTCATTTACAAAGTCCGACCCGTTTGGATCGTGATAGTATTTACTTTTCAAAGTCCGAGTCGCAACCCGATTCGTTGATCGCATATCATTTAATACGTTTTTTCCGTAAAATCGTTAACAATGTAATGCCCGGTTCAAAACCGGAGTTCGACATTCATACTCTCTTTCAAAATGCGCGAAATAACGTTTGGCATCCAAACGCTCATCTTCAAACTTAAAATCTGTCTTTTGACATTCAAAATCATTTACTACGTTTTCCCCGTAAAATCGTTAACAATGACATGCCCGGTTCAAAACCGAAGTTCGACATTCGAACTCTCTTTCAAAATGCGCAAAATGATGTTTGGCATCCAAATGCTCATCTTCAAAATCTAAATTCGACGTTTGACATTCAAACGCTCCTTTCTTAAAAGTCAACATTTGACACTTAAGATAAAGAGTTAAAATCAGCATTCGCGTCACTTTTCCTAAAAACTTCAAAACCGACGTTTGTCATTCAAACGCTCGCCTTTTCAAAAGGAATCACCTAATCAACGTTTGACATTCAAATCAAGATTAAGCTTGTCATTCAAGCCCCCATTTCAAAATGCAAACACACATACACACGCACACAATTTCGAGAAAGGTAGAAAGACTCGTCATACGAGGCGTTTCGGGTGATCTCAATATACTCTTCCCGAAACGTAACGTGACCTCCGAACCTAACAATCTCTGGTACTAAAAAGCTTTTTACTCATTTTTGCTGCCAATAAAAATGACTCCCCGTTTTCAAAAAGCCTTTTCCTAAGTTTTTGCTACCAATAAAAACGACACCTTTTTCAAACAATAGTCGTTTATTAACGTTTGGGCTCAAAATACAAAAATCGCGTGGCGACTCCTCTCCTTCACGAAAAGCGAGGTCTCAGACACCAACCCTCCGCGAAAGACAACCGCATTTCCGCATCCGCGCGAAAATACCGGGTAATTTCAGTTGGCGACTCCGCTGAGGACTTGGATACTTTTTTCAAAACTACCGTTGTTTTCAAAAAAATCCTTCCGTGGGTCAAACTTTTGTTTACCCTTCCTCGTTTTCGTGTGCGTGTGTTACTTTAAACCTCGAACGGTTTTTTCAAAGGCATTACATTGTCGTCTTTCCAAAATCATTCCATGTTTGTGCATTCCCATTCATGCTTGATTTTCATGCTATCTTTTGAACTGCGCATTAAAATTCTTTAAGACACATTCTGAAAAATCTCTGTTTTACTCAGAAAAGGAATTTTAGTGACCGCACACTACTCGCACTTGCTGCCTCGGTACACCGCACTTCACGTGCACTTGCTGCCTCGGTTCACTGCACACTACGACCCGTAACCCGGGATGACCGTTCAGTTGCAACTCGGTTGGTCTGCCAGACACCTTTCGAGTGATCATGGGGTCGTCCCAAACAGCCCATCCTAGCCCGTGTAAGCCATGCACTCTTTGTGTCACACTTCATCCAAGACCACGGTTGGTTTTTGGCTTAGTACATGTCATAAAGCCTAAGTGTATGTTTTTACGCCGGGTTCTGCCACGAGTCAAGCTCGAGAGATTAAGACAAAAGGTCGTTCCTGACCCGAAGTCTTGAGCTTTTCAGCCTTGACTTTGACGCGGAGCTCTGCCGAAAAATATACCCAAAGGTTCAATGTGACACCGTGTCACCAAACCCTCACCGTATGCACCGTGCCAGCCACAACTTGGCCAACGCCAAAAGCTAAGGCCCCTCGCGCACGCGAGTCAGGAGAGGTCATGCCGAAATTTTGGCACGATCCCCGCCTTAACTTAAGGACGTTGACTTCGACTGTGGCCCGTGCGTCACATACGTTGGAAGTTTGTGTGATCAGCTAGCCTTAAGTTCACTTTTTCCTTTGTCGGTGGAACTCGCTTGCCTTATAGGACCTCGCTCGGGATTGTCCATCCCGAGAAGATGATCTACAAATGGAAACGAGGGGCTTATAAACGTAATGACGAGATCTTCTGATTAGAGCCTTAGGGTTAGTTGCGAAAAAGAAGACACGCTCTTTTCCAACCGATTAGGACTCTGAGAAAACGCGTTTTAAGTAAACATTAATCAGTAACTGCACATTGTACAAGCCCAAAACCTTGAGCCAAATACCCTTTTCCGAAGCCTAAACCCTGCCTTTCGTTCCCTGCAGTGAGCAGAAAGTGGTCAGATTTCCGGGTCAGCGCCTCGCCAGAATCACGATTACGGCGGCGTCGGACATTTCTTCGGTTCCCTCGGTTCCCTCGGCCCGGAATATCCGACATCTCTAGCTCACCGAGAAATCGTGACGGGGAAGGACCCCCGCCACCGGTAACAGATATGACTTTGGAAGAAGCCATCCGGGCTTGTGAGGTTCACAAGAGGCAGAAAGAAGATCAGCAGAATTTCGTGGTACAGCTTCTGAATGAGCGAAGTATAGCAGCGATCCCCCAGTCAGACGGTACTTTCGTCCTGGTCGAGAACGAAGATTCCCCGAAGCCAGTTCCTCAAACCTTCAACTAGGTTCCTCCCCCGCCGACTTACGGGGTGCCTTCGAACCAAGGAAACAGCTGACCTAGGCTTCACGTTGCCACCTCTCAGGGCAACCCCATCATATATGGCCAAGCCAGTGCTACTCCCATCACTCAATACCACCAAGGCACCGCTGGAACATCTCAGACAGATGCCAATCTCCTTCAATACCCTCCCGGGTTCATCCCGTTGCCTATACATGAACCCTAAAACACCGGGGACAAACCCCGATACAGTTCAGAAAAGGTCCCCATATATCCACATATATCAAGCCTTCCACCTCCAATCACTACCGCTCACATGGTAGCACCCGGCGTCGAGCCTCAAAGTCGACCACTGGACCCAACCTTAGCCTGGATGGTCGAACAAATAAAAGACCTGAAAGCCACCATGAGCAGCTCAAAGCAGGAAACACTCAAATCCACAGACCCGGGAATGGTCACGACTCTCCCTGCCAAGTTCAGAATGCCGGAGATGGACCGATTCGACGGAACCGAATGTCCTCAAACGCATGTCGACCACTACGTTCTCGGCATGAGAGCTAAAGGAGCAACCCTCCAGCAAATGGTCGACCACTTCCAGCATACGCTCAAAAGTTCTGCGTTACGATGGTTCCTAAGGGTCAAGCCTGCGGATCGCCACACCTGGGATCAGATCAGTAACATCTTCCTAGAACGGTACAGATCCAACTTAGAGTGGGAAATGAGTCATGAGGAATTAATCACCACTGAGCAGAAAGCAGAGGAAAGTGTAGGAGAATTTTACAAGAGGTGGAGTTGGAAACTCTCCGAGATCATGGAGCCACTCTCCAAGGATGAACAGATGCGGATCTTCAAGTCCTGCTTAAGACCGTCCATCAGAACTCTCATCAGTCATCATTTCTTCCCAGATCTCCGGGCCATGGTCAATGCCGGCTCACAGTTCGAGAAGGATCTCAAGGAAAAGTTGGCCACTGCACAGCCATACAGATACCGATCAGCAGTTGCATTCAATCCCGCACCGGCCCCCGGAAAAGGGAAAGATACGTCTGTCAACTACATCCATCAGGGACAGCAGTCGGGTAACAGAAACCCAGTCCCACAAAGCAACAACTCCACTTCGAAGCAGCCTGCCGTGCACTTCGACAAGTTGGACATGCCGCTGAGCAAGATGCTGGAAGGGTTAATCAAGGAAGGTCTCCTTAAACCCGTTGCAAACTACAAACCCAAGAATCCTGTAGTCAACGCTGACAAGAGCAAGTACTGCGCCTTCCATCAGTATCACGGCCATACCACCGACAACTGTGTGGGGTTACGGTACGAAATTCAGAACCTGATAGAGGAAGGAAAATTGGAGCGTCCCCGTGGACCCAATACAGTCGGAAACCCTTTTCCGAAAAACAACAGTGTGAATTCCATTGAATGGGTGCCCAAGAAGATTGCCGCAGAGCCAGTTCCTCTGCCTCTTCTAGACGGGGCCTCATCAAATGTCCACATCAGCTACGATGTTTGTGACTGCTCCGCCTGCCTGGAGTACGAGTCCCAAGACATGGTCAGGAGCATTCCTCCGAGAAAACAGAGAAAGATATGAAGCTAGAGACACCAGTGTGGGTACACTCGGAGAGCCATCCGGGAGGTTCGATTACTACGTACTCTACTCCAGTCAGTCCTCCCTTCCTCCAGGCCATGCTGCTTTAGAGCAGACAGGGGTGGAAAAGCCGAAAAGTCCTACTGACACCAGAGTTCAGGCCCCAGGGCTCCGAAATACCTCAGATCTTGGTAATCTTACTGCCAGTCAGAAGCCTAACCCCCGCGGGATCAGCCAAGGTTCAATTTTTCCAGCTTCAGAGCACGGACCGGTAAAGGAAGATCAAAGTCAGCTTGGCACTCGCACTCGATCAACGTGCTAACCAAGGGCGGCAACCGCCACAAACAGCCTCAACACAATCCTGAGGCACCAACAAAGGCTTTACCTCGCAAGAGGAAAACAGGAAACGGATGGTTTGATGACTCTCCTTCTCCGGATAGAGACCAGATCTATGATTCCCGACTGTATGGCAGTATGATCACTTTCTGTGACGAAGACCCTCCGAGAAATGCCTCGGGGCACAATGAAGCTCTGTACATCACTCTCAAGCTCAACCCCATATCACTCCCCGGAGTATTGGTAGACAACGGATCATCCGTTAACGTCCTCCCTCTCAGCATGATGCGAGCCCTGCGCATCGACGAAGGCCACTTGATTCCATCAACCCGGACTATCAAAGCCTACGACAGCACGTCTCGTCCCATCCTGGGGACGGTGACTCTGGAGCTCTGGTTCGAAACCCAAATGGTGCCAGCAAAATTCCACGTGATGGACATTCCGTCCGAATTCACAGCTCTGTTGGGACGCCCTTGGCTACATCACATGAAAGCCATAGCTTCCACTCTCCATCAATGCGTCAAGTTCATTAACCGTCAGGGAGATCTTGAAGTCATCCGAGGGGACAGTTTCCTAATTGGGAACGAAGCCGAGACAACAGCCAAGCGTGCTCGCAGCCAGGCAACGGGGCTACCTCGTTCAACTCGACCAAGGGACTATCGGGGCAAATCTCATCAGAATCCCTTAGAGTCCGGAGATGCTAACTATGTCAACGTCCTCGAGCAGGCGAGACCACAAGCGATGCAGTACATCAAGTTCAACTGTCGTTTCCAACATTTGGAGGCAGATTGGAAAGAAACACTGAGCATCGCCATGATGCGGGCACGTAAACCCCCTGTCTCCAATCGGAGATTTGTCAGTATCCTTCAATCATACTCTCTGGCCCCGCCAGGCGAGGAAATCTTCGTGATAAAGGTTAACAAGCATCGTCACACTCGTGATGAATGCATGGCAGTCGTATGGGACGTTCTCCACGAGGAATTACCCGCTGAACCCCTCTTCTCCAGCGAAGGGCATGATGTTTTTCTAGCAGCTCCAGCAGCGCGGCAGGATGCGAGACGTCCCTACGTATGGGTTGAGCCGTCAGACGGCGACGAATCAGGACTCTCCGGACTCAAGGACGCGGCAGATCCGCGGGCAGATCCCTACATTCATATGCTCAGTTTCGAGGATGGCACTAGTTCCAATGATGTCACCTACGACCATGGCTCCAATACCATGGAAATTGTCAAGCTCAACATCCTGTACAGGCAGTTATCCGGCGAATGGAAACAACTGGTTGACACGACAAAGAACCCCTCTGATCAAGTTACTGACGACGACTTCGTCAATATCATCTATTCCAGATATCCCGATGATACCAAGGATCCGGTCCTTATCATCAGATTCTGCAATGCCAAAGTTACCCTAGACGACTGCCTGCTCATGGTAAACGAGGCCCTGGCCAATCTAGCTCAGAGCTCATCATCACTTCCGACTACCAGCCCTAGTGGCAACCGGCCCGTGCCGTCAGTCAAGCTCACAGCCACAAGCGCCGCCAAGGCCAAGGGCATCAGCAAAGGCGACAAAGCTCCTCACCCTGCTACAAATCAGATCAACCTCGGGAACGCTTCCAGTAGCCACCCTGAAAACATCTGTAAAGGTCTTCCCCACAAGATAGAGTCAGCTTCCGACGTTGGAAATGACCCCCTTAGCATCAACATGCTCCAGTTCGATTCTGCTCCCAGTCGTCACGGCCACGGATTCAGACATCCCGCCAGCAAACTGCTAGCTCTGATAGACTTGACGATCCAGTGGAATCACGAGACTGTCAACATCGCAGAGTTCAACACCTCCTTGTGTTCAATCAAGAATATATGGGCGAACTTCTTGGTAACCGAGATCAAGGAGGGCCGCATGGAATGTCCCAGCCCGACTTCCGTTGTCAACATAATCCAAGTATTTCATCCGTTCGGGGATTTGGATGTGATTATAGTTCTAGACACTAGTCAGACGGCGTGCACCTATGGAGACTGTTTACCTCTCGCGAGGAAAGCCCTCATGGAACTAGCCGCTCAAGAGAACCGTCTCTGGGACGAGAACCAAGCTCAAAAGACCCACAGGGACCAAGCCCTTAAAGTGTCACAAGCAGCTTCAGACAGAAAGCTAGAGGCCACTTTAGACCAGTTCGACCTCAAGGGTTTTGCCCACGGCAACTTCCTGGACTACCGTCTGTTCTCATCCAACCCCCTCTGCCAAAGGAGGACGGTCAACAGTCCCGATGACCTAGGAGATGGAATGGCACAGTAGGACGAGTATCAGCGCTTATCTTCTCGAGGAAAGCAATTTCTCTGTGAAAGCGACAACGAAGACGATGATACCATTCTCCTCCAAGCCAGACATGATGTCAACAAAACCGGAATCCCAAGGGTCCTGGGAGGATGGGGACGGATCATTTCCGCACTCAAGCTAAAAGGCCAACTGAGAGAGGAAGGTCTATTCAAAAACAAGAGAAAGATGGAAATACATCTCCAACAACTGCTCAGGGAGATTCCACAGACTGCGGCATTCGTTTACAAGAACGATCAACTGGGACAGCAACCAGTTACATGGGCAGATGTTCGGGAAGCCGTGTACTCACCTTTCGACATACCCGCCACTCAGATAAAGCAGAAGGGAAAGCTCTCCCCAATGGAGGTCTACCTAGACTGCCGCATTCAGTTCAAAGAAGCACTGGCTATTCTCACATGGGAAGAGACGCAGGCGCTAACTCTCGACGCAGGCTCTACTGCAAGAAAGTTGATCTGGGCCAAGAGTGGAGGAAAATTAGCAAACCATGAGTATCGCCAAACCCAACTCCAGAATGCCCTGAGTATGCTCAGCAAGAAGGAAAGGAGCGCGGTATACCGTGAAGAGATCAAGGAGACTGTTCGCCTGAACCAAGAACTTTCCAGCCTCCCCCGGAGGGTCAGCAACGCACAATTCAGCTCTGGCAACCACCGTTGCGCACTGACGTTCGAACAGCTGTGGAAGTCCATAAACTACCTCCCCGCAGAGGCACCCAAGCCAGTATCCTGGGACAAAATTCGGAAAGCTGCCGAAGCTCCCGGGAACACATCTACAATCAATGAATTGAGGGAAGACATATGGCCCTACGCTACAAGGAATCCTCCTCTGACTATGGCTCAACTTAGAGCGGCCTGTTCAGAAGGAACCAAGCCTGATGTCAGTGTCCTAACCCGATCGGGTCAAATCCATGCATTACCACCTAAGGCCACTAAAAAGCCGACGGAGCCAGAACCGCAACCCGGCCTGCCCGAAGAAGCAAGTTCCGTGAAAGAAGACCCGATCCTCACTCAGCTCAAGCAGACCCAGGCAAACATTTCCCTTTGGTCCCTGCTCACATCCTTATATCCTCACAAACTCAAGCTGGAGGAAAGTCTGGCCCGTACCATGGTCCCCGTGGACGCAACCCCAGACGAGGTCATTCAGATGATTGGCAACATCCACTACGGCAACATTATCACCTTCACAGATTTGGACCTTCCAAAATTTAGGGCTGATCACAATGAGCCACTCTACATCACGATCCAGTGGACGAGCGTCGCCTTCCCGCGTGTTGGTAGACGGAGGTTCCGGAATGAATGTCTTGCCCGCCAAGATGATGGACTGCTTGACATCAAGCCCAATCTAAAGCCTTGATCCCACCTTTGTCGAGGCCTATGACTCTACTTCCGTACGGTTCTCGGGGTTGCTACTCTAAATATCTGGTTCGGCAAGCGAATGATCCCCACCGAATTCCAAGTGTTGGACATTCCAATCACTTTCACAACCATCTTGGGGCGTCCCTGGCTGCATCAAATCAATGGCATGGCATCCACCCTTCACCAATGCATCAAGTTCATGCAAGGCAACGAGCTAACCACGATCTACGGCGACAGGCGTCACCGCAGGGGACCGGCGCAACGACATTCCGGTGTTAGAAATCGAAGCATAATGACGACATGGCATTAGCTGGATTCACTGCGGAGACCTCCAAGATCCAAATATGCAACGTGGACCTTCCCTTTGTTCTAAGACAAGATTCCTCCCGCCATGAAGATGATGAAACTCATGAACTTCATCCCGGGGTGGGGGCTCGGCAAAAGGTTACGGGGCGACACCAAGTCATCGAAGTCGAGACCACACCACGATCCGGGGCTTGGTTATGTGCCAACACCGGGCGACATCGGGGAAGACAAAAGGCTCGCCCGCACCAAGCGACGGCCCGCAAAGGGAACCTCCGACGGTACACCCAACCTCCGACCTTACGGTTTCGACCTCGCTCATTACTTCACAGAGCAGAAGCGCGAGCGAGGGACCGACAAGGGAGCCAGCGGCGAAGCGAGGGGACCGACGGCGGAACCAGCGGCGAACGAGGGGACCGGCAGTGGAGCGATGAAGATGAGAAAGAAGCGGGGATAGTCGGCACGAGACTACGAAAGGATGGAAGCTAGCACGGGACCTCAGCGTTTGAGAGGACTCAAGGCTAATCCGATAAGGGGAGCGTTCCTCGACATCACAACTCTACTGGACCAATTGCCACCACGGTTCCGGCCACGAGTACACATTCAAGGAATCCCGAGACTTGGAGGAGCGGCTCGAGGCACTCTCCATGGGAAAGCAGACTGTTCGGGTCAGCCGCCTAGGCCACATTCGAGACAGTAACTCCAAAGCAGAAGTAACCAGAATTCATAGAAGACGCTCTCAGTGGACCCGCTCTACAGAGTCTTTTTGAAGAAGCCATGGAGGTGCCAAACCTGATTGACCTGGGCTCCAAAAATAGCATGATCGCTATGACTGGGACAGCAGAAGCCAAGCCTCTCGATCCCCGAACCCTCATTAAGCATCCAGCAATGCCCTTTGAAGCCAGGTAACTTTCACCGGACTAAGGGCAAGCCAGACAGAAATGGAAGACAAGCTGGGCCTACACCCACATCTCCCTAAACCCGGTCTCAAACTTTTTGAGTCAGTCCTTGTTAGAGTCCAGTCCTCTGAGTCGTCCAACGGCCTTACGCCGGAAGACTATGATAATGTAGCCAACAATGTATTTCCATTCGCATCTAATGAAAAATCTGATCTTTCGAAGTATCCCCTCATTGCCACTTTAACATCTGATAAGTTAACAAACAACTTAAAAGACGTTAATAACGAATCAATTGATAAAGAAGCAGACACATTAAATACAATACATTAAAGAAGTTCTCATGCGTGTAGTTGACGAGAGGACAACCGGGCCCAGGCTGAAGAGGTTATGACCAAAGTGAACACAGGGTCGGTGCAAGAGCCTAAAGAGACACAAGTGGGCGGTTTCTTCGCCGATGCGAGAAAAGGAAGCCACGATAAACCTCCTCAGGAGTATGTTGACGTGTTCGCTGGTCATACCGGGACATGCCGAGGACTCGATCCCTCGATCGTGGAGCACGAGAATTCCCCTGGATCCCGAATCCAAGCTGTCAAACGAAGTTGCGCAAGATCAAGCCGAGTGGTCCTTGCAAGTGAAAGAAGAAATTGAGAAAATGCTCAGAGTTGGTTTCATCGAGTGATTGAGTACCCGACTGGCTCTCCAACATCGTGACGGTCACGAGGCCGATGGAAAGGTCGAATCTTTGCGTGGATTTCCGGGATCTCAACAAGGCCGGCCCTAAAGATGATTTCCCCCTTTGCCTAACATCGACATGCTAGTCGACACCACGGCAAATTTCGAGGTAAAGTCCTTCGTGGATGGGTTATTTGGATACAACCAGATCAAAATGTCAGGAAGATCAAGCCAAGGCTGCTTTCACCACTCAGTGGGGGACATGCTTGCTACACGGTCATGTCGTTCGGTGCGAAGAAACGCTGGGGCTACTTACCCGGCGGGCTGACCCTCTTCCATGACATGATTCACAAAGAAATCGAAGTATATGTCGACGACATGATCATCCGCTCCGGAGGATCGGACATGCGGCACATGACGGATGCGAGAAAGTTCTTCAACGAGACTCGAAAGCACTCCATGAGATTGAACCTGCGAAGTGCACCTTCGGCGTCAAGCGAGGCAAAGTATTGGGGTACATGGTTACGAAAGAGGTATCGAAGCCGATCCCAAGAAAATCAAGGCCATCATCGACATGAAGCCGCCTCGGACTCGACGAAGTGAAAAGCTTTATGGGAAGACTTCGATACATCGGTCGCTTCATCAACCGGTTGACATCTCTCTGTGAGCCCATGTTCAAGCGATGAAGAAGAATGCCGACATCAAGCCAGGACGCCGAGTGCCGAGACGGCTTTCGAAAAAATCAAGACATACTTGGTGAATCCCCAATTTTGTGCCCGCCACACGAAGACAAGCCACTACTCACATACTTGACGGTATGAGACACGTCAATCGAAGCAATGCGCACAAGAACGAGAAAGATTCCAAGGTTGAGCATGCAATCTACTTCGTAAGCCGGAAGCTTCAAGGAAGTGAACTCGGCTACTCGGCATTAGAGAAAACTTGTACCGCCTTGGTATGGGTAGTCGGGAAAGCTGAAACACTACATGCGGTCACATTCGGTGCTCTTAGTCTCCAAAATGGACCTTGTCAGATATCTCTTTGACAAGCCATCCCTGTCAATGCGACTAGCCAAGTGGTCATTCTTCTGGATGAGTTCGACATCAAGTACATGGTCGAGAGAAAATCAATAAAGGGCGAGTAATGGCGGATCGGTGGCGAGACTTCCCAAGCGGTGAACATAAGGGTCACGATCCACAGTTTTCCGGACGACGGAATCTTCTCACTCGACGGCGCAAACCGCGCAACTCTTCTTCGATGGGGCGGCCAACAAGAAGGGAAATGGTATTGGAATGCTCCTTGTCGATCCCAAGGACGAGCATACTCCCATAGCCATCAAAGCGAATTTTGAAACAACCAACAATGCGGCGAGAATACGAAGCTGTGCGGCCGGTGCAGGCCGCCCTCGGCGCAACATCTCGAAGCTGGAAGTATACGGAGACTCGGCATTGATCATCAATCAAGTGTCCAACAAATGGAAGACGATAGATTACGGCCTCCCGAAGTACCACGCGTACATGGAGGAGCTCATTGCTCGGTTCAAGGACATCTCTTTCCACTATTTGCCAAGAGACGAGGAACCGCTTCGCGAGATGCCACAGCAACCCTCGCCTCTCTTGTCGAAATCCCCGATGGGAAATCGGTAAAACCCCTCAGAATAGGCGGACGGGAAACACCCGCTTATTCTTTGTGAGATCGAAATAAAAAATGAAACGATCGACGAACCACAGTACAATCAAATATACCGGTACCTCCAAAACGGAGAAGCTTCCTTCACAAATGAAGATGGAAAATACAAAGAAGGGATCAAAGCCAAAAACATGATGGCATTAAAATGCCTGGCATCCCATTTCGTCATTCTGGGGGGTATGTTGTACAAGAAGCACCACCAAGGACCACTCCTTCGGTGTGTAAACAAAGAAAAGGCCAGCGAGCTAATGAACGAAGTTCACAACGGAACCTGTGGTCCGCACATGAATGCCCGAGCATTGACATAGATCATCCTCCGTATGGGATACTATTGGATATCGATGGAAACAGACTGCATCCAGTTCGTCCGAAGCTGCGACAAATGTCAACGGTTCTCCAATCTCAATCACATCCCTCCTCATGAACTCTATTGCATGACTACGCCATGGCCTTTTGCCACATGGGGAATCGACGTCATCGGCAAGATCACTCCGCTAGGGAGCAATGGTCACGAGTTCATTCTAGTGCAGTCGACTACTTCACCAAATGGGTAGAAGCCAGATCGTACAACGTACTGAATTCCAAGAAGGTGGCCAAGTTCATCAAAGAGAACATCATGTGCCGATACGGAGTGCCCAAAGAGATCATATTCGACAATGGGACCCACTTCGAAGGAGATTGTAACCAACTGCTGACCGAATTCAGAGTCACATGTCACAAGTCTTCTCCCTACAGACCACAAACCAATGGTGCAGTAGAGGCAGCAAACAAGACTCTCACAATGATAATCAGAAAGATGACCACCAGAGGTCGGGACTGGCCCAAAAAGCTACATCTAGCCCTGCGGGGATACGAACATCGGTCGAGAACCGCCACAGGGGAGACTCCGTTCGCACTTACCTACGGAATGGAAGCAATGTTACCCGTAGAATTGGAAATTCCATCCCTCCGAGTCCTCTTGGAACACGGGATCAATGAAGTCAAATGGCTACAGAGCCGTCACGATGAACTTGTTCTACTCGACGAGCGCAGATTGAAAGCCATGGAACACACTCGAGCCTACCAGAGCAGAATGGCCCGAGCATTTGATAAGAAAGTCAAGATCCGAGACATCAGGGAAGGCGACTTGGTGCTAAAGGAAAAGCCTCCTACGCAGACCAATCCCCTCGGAAAGTGGGAGCCTACCTGGATAGGACCGTTCGTGGTACAAAGAATCTTCTCTGGAGGAGCCATGCAGTTAGCAGATTTGGACGGGAACCCTTTCGTTAACCCCGTGAACGGAAGCAAGCTTCGCAGATACTTCAATTGAGGAAGAACACGAGTCAACTCTCCTTCCCCATACACCACCCCTCAGTAAAATTAAAGTGCTAAAAGAGTAATACCCAACTGGTTACATTCCCAACAATGATCCAGGTAAAAAACAGGGTCGCACTTCTTTTATCTTTGTTTTTCTCAAATTCACCTAAAGTGTCGAACTACGGTGACCTGAGCCCCTTAGTCCAATTGTAAAAGGGGAACGTAGGCAGCCATCATTGGTTCGGTCTCAAAAAAACAAAAAAATAACAAATAAGCATCAATTGCTTGTGTTTCGAAAAACTCTTTTCAATTAACCTACAAATCCATTATGGTTAATACAATCTTTGATGAGTTCAAGCACGGTCAACTCTTGACTCGCTACACGCTAGCAAAACTACAATAAAACATTAATCGGTTAATGTGTACGCAATGACAGTGGGTGGATACTCGGGCCGGCAAAGGTCAACCTAGTTTCCCGAACTTGGTCCTTCATCCTTCTTCCCCTTCCCTTTTCCGCGGCGAGTATTCTTCACCTTCACAGGGAATATTCCCATAGTCCTTCTACCTGGCTCAGGGACCCTTCCCGACGCCTCCGTCAAACCTGTAGCTGTCAACGCAGCCCTTTCCCTAGCTCTATCTTGAGCTGCCTCTCTTTTAGCCATCATAACTGTGCTTTGATTGGCCTACCGATCAGCATTGGCCTCATAGTTAGCTATGTCGTTCCCAGTATGATCCCCAGGGTTAGCTCCCGCTTCGACCCTCCTCAAGGTCAAGCTGTCAAGGTAATCAACACCCAGCAGCTCCCTCCGTCTCCACAAGATAGCCATCTGTGTCTCCCCCATACACTCTTCATACCAGTTCATATACTGCGTAGACAGAACAGTGCCCCCTCTCCGGTGAAAGAGAACCCTGGCAGGAAAGGATGCGTATTGCCACAACCGTGTGAGCAGCAATAGCGTCGAAGGATCTTCCATCAGCAGAGATCCCACCTCGAAGGTAGTAGCGTGAACTAAACCCGTCAGTGGCACCTGCTCCAGCCCGTAATGTCGCAGCACCAAAGATGGAATGTATAAGGACGTCTGGGACAGCCCCGGCACTCTGACAACCAAGAGACCCTCCTGAGCGGTCCGACAAGTCTGTAACTTCCAGTGAGGAACCCACCATCGCAAGTGATGCATACGGAGTCTGGCCATCCAGAGCTCCAGTTCAGCCTGATCGCCCCTATCACCAAAGGACGTCGAGAAAAGGACTAAGTGTCACAAGATATTGGCACCTCGGGCATCATCTGCAACCTCTCCCTCAACCACATGGTAAGCAAAGCGGGACTCCCTCCCCACATGTATCGGCTGCCGGTCGCCATCCGACCTATGCCCAGGAACGTCTCGCCCAAGACCAAAGGCACGATGTCTCCTCCGCTCTGGTACTGCCTCACCTGGTCCAGTACGCTGTGATGGCACACACCCAAGGACGTGAACGTGAACAAAGTAGCGATCGCGCACAGAGCAAACGCGTCCCACGCGAAGACGCTCCCCTCACCACCAGCAAATCTATCGGGCAGCCCCGAAATGTCGACATAGTCTGTGTTCAATATTAGCATCCCGTATGCTTCTTCAGCCGAGATACCAAGCAGAAACACTAACTTCTCAACAGTGGCCATGCCACCCGTATAGGGAAGAACTAGCTGTTCCGTCTCAGGTCCTCCCAGAATGGCCCGAAAATCTTCGAACGTAGGAGTGATTTCGTTGCATGAGAAGTTGTACACATTCCTCCGTACATCCCAGAAACGAGCCGCGGCTCTCAGAAGATCCCAATCTGGCATGAGCTCCTTCAAAGCCCAAACAGATTTCATCCCGTAACAACCCTCGAAAAACCCCTTGTTTTGCCTCGTGTGGTTCCGTACCCACGACTGGAAATTTTCCAAGTATCGCTCTTGCATCCGAGACGATAGCTTAGGACAGGGAGCCATGGAAAAAGTGAAGGAAACCTTAGGAATTTGAGAGAATTCAGCTAATGGATCAAAGGTAAATGCGCAGTTCTTAACAAATTGCAAAGCTGAAACTGCAATTTAAAAGACTCTGGAAATTCATCCTCAGTCCGGCCGGACTCTTTCTGCAGTTGACTTGGTCAACTCTGCAGCCAGCTGCTCTTAAATTGGAAACAATTCCAAACCAAGCCCTGTTCATGCTTTTGTGAATCTGCGTGCTCCCATGGTTTCAATCAACCAGTGTCAACACCACTTCCGCCCCGGGCTCGTGCAACAGTGCAATTAATTAAATATCAGTGCATATAGGCATACATTTTGACCCGTTCAATTTTTTATGTATGTTTCATTTCAAGCCGTGTTCATGCTTTTGTGAATCTGCGTGCTCCCATGGTTTCAATCAACCACTGCCAACACCACTTTCGCCCCGGGCTCGTGCAACAGTGCAATTAATTAAATATCAGTGCATATAGGCATAAATTTTGACCCGTTCAATTTTTTATGCATGTTTCATTTTATTTATTTTTGATCAACCTACTTGCTTATTTGCCAAAATAAAAAGAAGGTAATCACTAAATAGATATGCAAAATACAGGTTCCGCCTCAAGGGCGCCTTTTTTCAAATACAAGTTAAATTGTTCCGGACAATACATACATTTTGTCTAAAAAAGCAATAAAAAGAGGACTACTCAGAGTCCTGCTCGTTATCCGAGCACTCGATGCACTGCTCCGCAGCAGCTGGATCCGTCGAGAACAAGAAATCTCTGAATTCCTTCAGGCGGGAATACGCGAAAGGCCTCCTCTGCGCCTGCGAACTCGAGGACTTTCCCCGCTCGTGCCCCGAGTGCGAAGAAGGACGAGCTCCGAACCTCGCCGTTCCGCCCGAGAACTGGCCAAATCCCTGCGCAAAGTCCGCACCACCAGCCGTGGGAGCAGACGAACCTCTCAGCCTAGACGGCCTCGGCTCACGAACAGCCACACTCCTCCGGGAACTACACCTCAGGAACTCCACGAGCCTCCTAGTGTAGTTGGCCCACCCGTCCAACTGTCTCATAGCCTGGTTGTACGTGCGGCCAGACACCTGCAAACCAGGAAAGTCGTCAAAAGACAAACAGAAAGTACAGATGCAACATTTGCAGAATGCTACTATCAATTGAAGAAAATCAAAGGCACTCACCGAAGCATTGGGGTCCGCTCTGTACTGAGGTCTCGGCTCCTCCGGGATCGGGATCACCAGCCGCCTGCACGAACCGTCTAGCCCCTCGTACGCCAACCTAGCACATGGGAGCGGGTAGTCTCGGGGATATCCAGGGCCCTCGCCTTCCCTGTGCTGCACCTGTGGGCTCCTCAGCCTCATCCTCAAGAAAGTGTCATAGTCGGCGTCCGCTATGACATACTCGGTATAGAACACGCCCTGTCTATACCGCTCCAACTCCTCCATCGGCATCGACAAAGGATGCTGCATGTGCAGAGGCGGATCCACCGGCACCATCGGAAGAGACCCTGGGCCATGCTGATGGGTCACCCTCTCCCCCAGATACATCGCATCGCAGTGAAGTCCCACCAGCAGCTTCCGTCGCCGCGTAACCTCACTAGCAACCTGAACTACACCAACGTGAATCCCGCTCCACCAAGTCAGCTGGATCCGCTCGGAGAACTCTCGGCTCAGGGCCTGAGACACCTCCTCGTACGACAGTCGAGTGCCCTCCCTTGACGACACCGCCTTCTTCGCCTTCTTTTGCCAAGACAGCATGGTAGGGAACAAGGACCGGTACGCTTCCTTAATCTCCCACCGCTGCGGGCTGAACACCTCATACCATATACCCTATACCCTATACCATATACCCTATGCCCTATACCATATAGGGTACAGGGTATACCCTATACCATATACCCTATGCCCTATACCCTATAGGGTATACCCTATACCCTATACCCTATAGGGTATACCCTATACCATATGCCCTATACCCTATACAATATACCATTCATATACCCTATATACTATATTCCAAATAAAATATGAATTCAAATAATTTTATACTTTATAAAATTAATATTTGATATTCACTCTTCAAAAGATATATATTCATTTTAAAAATATAAATTACAATTAAATAATAAAAAAGTTATGTTTCATTTTTTTAAATGAAAGTTTATAAAATAAAAAAGAGAGACGAACAATAGCATATACTTTTTTTGATTTCTTTAAAAAAATTTTGGTTAAAAAAAATTACTTGAGAAGTTGTTAAGTATTGATTTTTTTTATTGTTAAGTAGTGATTTTTTTTTTTAAATGTTACATAAAAAAGTTAAGATTTAATTTAAAAAAAAATAAGTATATAAAAGAAAAAAAGAGTGACGGACAATAGCATGTATTTTTTTTAATTTTTTAATTTTTTTATGGCTTAGAAATATATTTGAGATGTTTGTTAGTAGTGATTTTTTTTTTTAAAAAAGTTAAGAATTTTTATTTAAAAATATATATTTTTTATAATTTTATCATATTTGGCTTTACATCATTTACATTTGAGGTAAACTTAACAATTATGTATTAATAAACATGCATTAAATTGTATAAATTTAAAAAAAAAAAAAAAATCCGTCGGTAATCCGTCGTTAATCCGTCGCTAAAAGAAATTGAAATAATATTTTTTTTATTTTTTTAATTATATAGCGCCGAAATGCATCTGTCGGTAAAAAAATTTTCCAATCCCTCGTTATTCCCTCGCTAATCCGTCGGTAATGAATAAGAAATAATATATTTTTTTTTTACTTTATATAGCGACGAAATTTATCCGTCGTTATATTATTTTCAAAATTCCGTCGTTAATCCGTCGCTAAATGAAAATAAAATAATCTTTTTTTATTTTTTTAATTCTATAGCGACGAAATACATCCGTCGGTAAAAAAAAATTGCAATCCCTCGTTAATCCGTCGGTAAACCGTCGGTAAAAAGAGGCGCAATCCGTCGCTAAATGACAGTTTTCTTGTAGTGCTAGTATTATGGGTAAAAATAAGAATAAAGTCATAGATGTTGATGCGTCCTTGCCGGATGGCTTTAGGTGCTTAGGGTTCATCCGTGACAAGGAGTGTGACAAAAGTAACTTTGATGCGTCCCACGCTGACGCTCTGAAAAGAAACGTCTTTCCTTCCAATGCTGAATTCTTGATCCCAACTGATATTTTTAGTGCTGATTGTGTTTCTGACGAGTGGGTAGGGTTTTACGAGTATCCCTTTAGTGTAGGTTTGAAATTTCCCTTTTCCTTCCGCTTTTTCGAAGTGACCCGACTGTCTTATTGTCAATTGATGCCCATTGGGTGGCGTATTTTACTCCCTTTAGATAGAATCGCGGCTGAGCACGGGATGGTGGCATGTTTAGAAGAGCTGGCATATACTTCAGAAATTAGGGCTTTTGGTAAGGGTAGGTATAACTTTAGGGTCAGGTCAAATAGGGATCCTCTGATTCTAGGTCTTGATGCGGCTGATAGGGGATGGAAACATAGATTCTTCTATGTAAGAAAAAGTAGCCTGGAGGGAGGAGGAGATTTGGTGTCGACATGGAACCCTTCAGGTAGTTTTTCTAGTTTATATGACTGGTTGTTGCGTCTTGCTTGTTTGTTTGACTCTAACATGTTGATGGCACATACTTTCAGTTGCCAAGTTGGAGGAGCTTTTCCCTCCTCTCGCAGATACGCCTGATAATGTTGATAGGGTTTTGAGTTTGTTCCCCAAGGAGCTACGAAAATTTAGGCCACCTGTTGTTGATTCTGCTGAGGAGAAGGGGGTTTCTAGTGCTGGTAGAATGTTATCCGGTATGTCTTCTCTTATATATTTTTTCCTTCTTCTACTTTAGTACCGCTCTTTGATATTCTTTCTTGTGTAGCGACTCGATCCAAGGCCTTCTTTGGTGTAGAGGATGTCCTCTCTGGTATTAGGGCAAAAGTCGGTGTCAAGAAAGAAGGGAGACCTCCTCTTCCACAGGGGGAAGGCTTAAAGGGTACAAAAGGAGACACGAAGAGAAAGCTAGGAGAGATAGAGGTCTCGGTAGCGGATGAAGGGAGGGTTGAAGATGCAAGAGCCAAGGTAGATTTCTTTCTTGAGAAATAAATTTTTGATTTTCTAGGACTAGTTTTGACATGATGGTATGTTCTTTTACCCGTAGGTACTGGAAGGGATGGACCTTTTTATGAAGGAACTAGAAGTGAAAGAAGATAAGATCAAGGTCCTCACTCAAACACATAAATTTGAAGCATTCAGAGCGGTGAGGGCTGAGGAACAAGTGGAGATGCAGAATAATGAGTTGGCTCACTTGGCGGATAGGATGTTGAAGGTGGAAGAAGAGAATATTAAGGAGTTGAATGAAGTGAGAGAAGGGTACATAATGAGCGCAAGCAAGTCGGTTATGGAAAGCCGCATCAACATGATGAAGGAGTTCGAAATCGGGCAACATGTAAATTAGAAGATTGATGAAGAAGTGGCTATGTTAAATGAATTTCTGGGAGAGGTCCCAGACGTGAGCGAGGTGAACTCCAAGACACAAGAGCTTAAGGTGACTAATGAAGGCGGGAAGAATGAAGGAATCGGGAAGGATGATGGAGGTAAAGAAACGGTACCTGCAATATAACAAACAATTTCGTTTTCAAGATTTTTGAACAATGGCTATGTTTTGTTGGGTCGTGCCCCTGTTTGGCACGTTAATTTGGGTTCTCGGAGGGGGTTAGCCCCATAAACATGTACTTAAAATTTTTGTAAGTGGCTCATAAGAGTCCGCATGCTTAGCTTTTGATGGTGTTGGATTGGTCCAACATCTTTTGGTCGTTTGTTAATTTTTTAACTGCAGTGACGCTTTTGGATGCTTTCTACCTTTGAGTATTTTTCTGTTTTAGGTACGAAAGACAACACGTTCAAGTGTTATAACCAATTGGCAAAGATAACATGCAACGATGTTATAAACGAGTTGTAAAGATAACATGCAACGATGTTATAACCAAGTTGTAAAGATAACATGCAACGATGTTATAACCAAGTGGTAGGTGACATGTAGAAATGTCACTTTTCGGAGTCCTTAGGTAACATGTTAATGTTACAATCCTTAGTTCACATCTTCGAATTTTAGGATAACAAATGCGATTCCCTTGACAAGGCGAATTGTATTTGCTATTCTAAGTCGAGTGTGAAAATCGTGCGCCCAGGCGGTTATACTCGTGGTTTCATAGGTACATAGTAGAAATGCTGTTTAAGTATGGGGAGATCGTGTACCTTACAATATCAAGAAGCATTGGTTCTTTCAAGGAGCTTGCCATGCGTATTCCAAAGGTTGTTCGGCCAATGTTCAGGAGCACCCATCTTGCATCACAGGAACATGTTAGGATTGGGTGTTAGCTTAGCCTAACACCCCTCCGATGCTTAAGTCAGTAGTGTTTTTGATAAAATTAAGGGAATAATTAAGAAAGAGGGAAAAGAAGTTAAATGAGGAGAAAGGTTCGTACCTTGGTGTTTAAATTGCAACGAGTTTCAACTTACACGTAATATCATCCAAGGCGCAGTCTCTAGCACTGTATTATTGGATGATGACATGCCCCCGTTTCAACTAGGCATCTAACAGGTATGATTTGTCATCCTTGCTGTTACGGATTTTAAGGCGCATTTGATTTTCTTCTTCGTAAGCCGTGTTTAACGAGTAGAGCACGCCTTCATATATGTTTTGTAACACTCTTTGGCATCTTAACACATTGATGGTATGTAGAAGGAACCGCCCTCATATTATATATGTATATATGTATATATATATATGTATATATATATGTATATATATATATATATATATACATATATTTCTTCTTACTTTTAATTTTGTATATAATTTTTTTTATTTGAAATAGGACGAATGAAGATTAATTATAAAACCCTAACACAAAATCTAGGGAGAAACGCGTTTCTCCATAAGTTATGGAGAAACGGGTCCCGACACGTGTCGCGACGATGAAGCTAGATAATGTAGAAGCACATGAAAGTGATATCCGAAACCTTCAAATGAATATCCGAAACCTTCAAAATGTTTACGGATATACATTGAAGGTTTCTGAATATCCGAAAACCTTCAATAGCAATTTCTGGATATGCCCTAACACATTTACGGATATGCGCTAACAGCTTTTACGGATATGCACCTGCGGTTTACGGATATACATTTCACATCCTTCTCGGCTATCAAATACAAAGCTTCGGATATCAACTGCAAAGCTTCGACTATCAAATGCAAAGCTTCGGATATCCGAAGCTTTTGGTCTTGGCCTTGGGTTTTTTTTTACGGATATACATTTCACATCCTTCTGGCTATCAAATACAAAGCTTCTGGATATCAACCGCAAAGCTTCCAGGCTATCAAATGCAAAGCCTACGGATATCCGAAGCTTTTGGTCTTGGCCTTGGGTTTTTTTTTTGGTTATCGAATATAAAACACATTTATGAAAACACGTTTCTCCATAGTTATGGAGAAACGCGTTTCTCAGCAGACGCACTCAAACCCTAAACATTGTAAAAATCGCATGGGTAGATAAATTCAAAGAATGGATATGCTTTTGTCTTGTTTGTGGAAGTTGTTCAGATTGTTTGCATTGAAAACGTTTGGCTTGTCCTCTGACTTTCTTCGGTGGAAAACAAAATCCCAAAATATTTTTCGTGATAATTATAAATAAAATAAAAGTGGGGACACCCACCCCAGTATACTACTAGCCCAAACATGTGACCCCCTAATAATGAACCAAACACCTTAATACTCTCTAGTCGAGGTTGATCGGAGTTTTATTTATTTTTTCGTTTGTCACATGAATAAGTGAAGAATGTCTAAAATTACAAAAATTTTATAGAACCTCCGTCCCTAAATGTTTGTTCCATTTGACTTTTTAAACATTTTAATTTAGTGATTTTGAAGCTTTAATTTTGGTTATTTTTACGAACGCTTTGAAAATTATTGATAATATACACCGCCGTTATGTAATACTCAGTCCCTAAATGTTACAAGTTTTGAAAATTTAGTGATTTTGAAGCTTTAATTTGGAAAATGAGACTAACTTTTTGGGACAAAGGAAAAGGGAAAATGAGACAAACATTTAGGGACGGAGGGAGTACTATTTCTCTCATTCTCTTTTTTACTTTATTTTTATATTCACATCAATCAATTTACTATTACTATGAGTAGGTCTGCTGAGAAATGCGTTTCTCCATAACTATGGAGAAACGTGTTTTTAATAGCCAGAAGCTTTGCATTTGATATCCAGAAAAAAAAAACCCAAGGCCAAGACCAAAAGCTTCTGGATATCCAGAAGCTTTGAGTTTGATATCCAGAAACTGTTAGGTGCATATCCAGAAAGTATGTGAAATGTATATCCAGAAACTGTTAGGTGCATATCCAGAAACTGTTAGGTGCATATTCAGAAATGTGTTAGGGCATATCCAGAAATTGCTATTGAAGGTTTCTGGATATCCAGAAACCTTCAAATGTATATCCAGAAACCATCAAATGAATATCCAGAAACATTTTGAAGGTTTCTGAATATTCATTTGAAGGTTTCTGGATATCACTTTCATAAGATTCTGGATATCCAGTTCATTGTCGCGCGACAAGTCGGGACTCGTTTCTCCATAACTTATGGAGAAACGCATTTCTCTCTAGATTTTGGCATTTACTATTTATCTCACTTATTCTCTCTCATATTTTATTTTTTCTACTCACAAACACCTTCTATTACTAATATTTTCTCCTTTTTTTTTTTAATTCTTATGTTCAATTTTTTGATATCCACCCAAGTAGAGTAGAACTGGAGTATGTGCCAAACCATTGACAATTGAACGCACAATGGACCCAGTGGTTCACTGTCTCACCCACTAAGTTTTAATTTTGGTCCTAGCCCTACTGGTTACTCCCACAATTTTTGGGTCACTAAAACAACAGTTTTAGGGGCTTCAGACCCTGCCTCTTGACCAACCGGACCAAAAATTTATAAAAATTCAGGCCTACACTTCTATCAATTCGCTATTATATCTAAGGTATAAAATTAAATTATACTTATATCATAGATATATTTTTTATAATTTTTTTATACTTTTCTAAAAAATAATAATAAATATATATTTTATTAAACAGTTCGCTTCTATATCTAAGGTATAACACTCGAAAAAAAAATAAAAAATTGTTTTTTTGAAATTAAATGAAATAAGAATTATTAACCAATTCGCTTTTATACCTAACGTATATAAGAGCGGGTCAAGGGGTGTTGGGCTTATTGAAAAAAATTATTTTTTTTAAATAAAAATTATTAACGAGTACACTCTTATAGCTAAGGTGTACTAGCAGGTAGAGATGCCCAATCGGTCCTGAACCGTCGGTTCGGATCGGAGCCGGACCGGCCCAAAATTGGAGGGAAATCGAACCGCCTGAACCGTGAACCGCCTGAACCGTGAACCGGCGGTTTTCCGATCCGGTTACGGTTCGTACTTTCCAAAACCGGTGAACCGCCGGTTCATGAACCGTGAACCGTGAACCGAAACCGGCAACCTAACGGCTAGTTGATCTGGGCCGTTGATTTGGCTGAGCCGACGGCGCCTGTTCCCTTCCCGTTAGCTAACGGTCATTTTGACTGTTTAGTGACCAAAATGTAAAAAAAAATAAAAAAATTGACCGTTTAGGGATCAAAATGTAAAAAAAAAAGTTTTTTTTTTCTTTTTCTCTCCATTTTCCAACCTATAAATACCCTTCCCCTCCCTTCATTTTTTTCACACCATTCTCTACTCATTCTCTCAATCTCTCTCTCAATCTCTCTCTCAACTCTCAATTAATCTCTATATTATCTCAAACTTTTAAAGTCTCAAAGTCTCCATAATTTCATTTTTTTCACATAATTTCATTTTTTCATCAAAAAAATAATGTCTTCATCTCGTGGCGGCGATAGCGATAAGGGAAAGAATATCCCAACTACGCATCCAATTCCCCCCCCCCCCCGATGATTCCATTTGGGATAATATACAACCACATGAAACACTCGATTTGAGCGATGACGAAGTTGATGCAACATTTCCAATGGGTGATCACAGGGCCGGCTCTCTAGGTGTGCAAGAGGTTCCTCCGCTTCGGGCCCCAAATTTTAGAGGGCCCCCATTTTATCTAGGTCCATTAGGTATATAGCTTTCAAAAAAAATTTATGTTGTGCGAAAAGTAATGATCAATGTAATAAATTATTTTTGAATTTTGTTACTTAATTTTGTAAAACTTTAATATTTATATAAAAACACTTATATATACATATTATATTTTTTGTATTAATTTTTAAACATTATGGGCCCAATATTCACATTTCGCACAGGACCCCAATAATTATTGAGACGGGCCTGGGTGGTCATGGTCATACCCAAGGAAGTAACACTCAAACCACTCAAACCCAAAGTGAAGCGCGAGGTGTTGGTAAAATCCGAGGTCGAGATCGAGGAGGTCGAACCACGGGGAGGTCCGACATCATGACCGTGCACTTTTCAAAAGAGCCAATTGAAGGTATCAACCAACACACTGTTTCTTGCAACCATTGCACTCAAAAATTTGCCTTTACCCATGGAGGTGGTTATGGGACATTTAAAAGACACTTGACGTCAAAGCATCCCGATCAAGTTGGAGATGCCCAAGACCAAACACAACTACAATGATTTACGGGATCCTCACAAGGTACGTCTTCGCAATTATTTAAATTTGATAATGCAACGTATAGAAGAGAAATGACAAAATATACTGCTGCTAAAGGTTTACCCTTTAATTTTAGTAATGATAGATTATGGTCTAATATGGCACAACTTTGTATAAATTCCGCAGCTAAAGAAATTAATAAAAATACAAGTACTCATGATACTAAAGCCCAGTATCTACAAGGGAAATTAACTTTAATTAATACGTTTAAAGATTTACCCCAAAAATTATCAATATGTGTCGATATATGGAGTGGTCATTGGCAAACTCATAGCTATATAGGAATTACATGTCATTGGGTTGATAGTAGTTGCAAATTACAAAAACATTTTGATACTGTTCATAACGCTCAAAATATTTGTAACAAAATTGCTAGAGTTTTACAAGAATATGAATTAGTTCACAAAATTTTTTCAATTGGATTTGATAATACTGCTAATAATACTGCTAGTCTACCATCACTCATTGAGTTTATAAAATATTTTGATTTGAACTTAATATATACTCCCTCCGTCCCATTACAATGTGCACACTTTGACTATTTTATGAAATTTGATCATATAACTACGAGAAATTGATATATTATAATTAAATTTTAAAATTTTTAATTGTTAGTGTTGTTAGTAATAAATCAATAATAACTTTTAAAATTTTATCAAAATATTCTAATTTCTATTTATTTATTGTATGGTCAAACTTCATTAAAAAATTAACCTGTGCACGTTGTAATGGGACGGAGGGTAGCATGTGAACTTTAGTAAATTTTAGTAAATTATGTAAACTAATAAATTTCTGTTTGTTTGGGTTGAAGGGGCTTAACTAATTAAACTTAGTTTTAGTATGAACTAGTGGTAAACTCGTGCTACGCACGAACTACATTTTATCTTTTATTTTTTATTTCGATTAATAAATTAAATTTATTTAATTATAATTTTAAAGTAAAAAAATATTTTTTATTTATTGTATTTAGTTTGAAATAAACTAATAAACTATTAATGTTTTTTCCCTATAATGTTATCTACCTTATTGTTTTTTCTATATACAAAAAACGTGTCAAGTACTCTCGATCAAATGGATATTGTATGTAGATTTATCATGTAATTTGAGCTAGTAGTATTGAATTATGTAATATATTTTTTTAAGGTGACAAATTTCATATTTAAAAAATAATACTCAAACAAAGAAAGAAATTCAATATAGCAAAATATATCATCTTATTGTTAATCCAATTTCAAATGACCCAATGATTAAATATTTAATATTCTTTATATCCATTATATGTATAGACTTACAGTAATATTTTGCATAATAACTATAAATATTCTCTCGTACTTTACTTTTATAATCACAACACCAATCAAATTACTATTACTTTCACCCATTATCTATGTTACTTTAATTTTTATACTAATAATACCTCTCTCCTACCTCGCTTTTCCTTAATCACCGTGCCCAAAATGTTAGTCCGAACTAAGGTGAGACGGAGGGAGTATAGTAGAATACAAAGATAACTAAAAAATAAAGAGCGCTATGTGTGTGAGTCGTAGGACTTCAAAATGCCCCACTCAATCATAGCTCTACCTAGTCAAGTAGGTTAAAAATTGTCCAAAATAATATTCATAAAGCAAGTGGATAAAAAGTAGGTTATGTAAGTGATATGTTTTTTTTTCTAATTATAAAATTTTATGAGTATCAATTGGTTCAAAACTCTATTAATAGTTAACAATTATAGTTAATTTTCATAATTAACAATTATAATTAACTATTATAATTAACAATTATTAATTAACTATTATAGAATTAACTATTATAGCTATCAATTATAGTTAACTATTAATAATTAACTAATACAATTAACAATTTTAGTTAACTATTAATAGTTAACAATTATAATTAACTATTAATAGTTAACCAATGTGGTTAAATATTAATAATTAACTATTATCATTAACTATAATAGTTAACTATTATAGTTAATAATTATACTAACTATTAATATTTTACTATTATCCTTACCTAATATAGTAACTAAGTATATATTATCTAATAATATTAGTTAATAACAAAGAATATGAAAAGTCACATATTTAAGGAGTATATGGTGATGTGACTTCACAAATGAATGTCTTTATAAATAATTGTCCACATGACATTATCATAGGCCTCTTCACCTACTTTAAATATATATAATATAGATTTAGTGTGCTACCAGTTTTAAGTGTAATTTCAAGATTTTAACTCTTTTTTTTTAATAATTTTTTTTTTGCCAAGACTCTTAATTTTTTAATAATTGGTTATTATTAGTTGGATGAGACTGAGACTTGAAATATATATATATATATATATATATATATATATATATATATATATATATATATATATTAAAGTTGGTGAGTAAGGCTATGGATGGAGATGGCCATTTTGGGATGTGGCTCGTGGGCGGCCCGGTCAATTCGTGGTCCGTCACTCGTTTGGCCCGCGCTCATTCAGCTCGTAGCCTGTCCAGCCCGCTTCGTATATGGAACGGGACTGCACTGGGTATTTTCGTACGGATCGGGCTTTGGCCCGCAGATCAGAAGATCCGTTGGGTCCGTGGCCCGTTTGGCCCATCCCTTCAATTTTTTTTTTTTTGAAAATGTCTAAAATGTACTCAAATATATCCGTTAATAAATTCGTCTGAGGGGTATTTTCATTCAATTTATACATAACGACTCATTTATCAGATTTTAATTTTTTGGTACATAATTACCCCTCCCAACAGCCATGTTTAGGGGTAAATTTGGTCCAAAATGAATTTTTAATTAGTATAAATAGAATAGAAAGTCTTACCAATTTTTCTCACAAAACAAATTCAATCCATCATATAATTCTATCAAACTCAAACCATCAAATTATTTTCAATACGAATGTTTGTGATTACATCGTAAAAGTTGAAGGTAATTTTATTGTTTTAAGTATTTAATTGTTACTCGCTAGTTAAATATTGTGTTAAATAGTTAATTTTTTTAATCTTCATAAATTTCGAAAATTCCAAAAAAAAATTACTTTTATTCCGAAAATTACAAAAAAATTATAATTGTTTACTTTTATTGTTAGTAAATTATTGCCAAAAGTATTTAATCCTTATAAATTCTCGAAAATTCAAAAAATATTTTTTTAAGTGTTGCATTTTAAATTTTAATTGGTAGGTAATTTATATTGCTAGTTATCATGAAAGATCTAGTTAGTGATATATTTGCATATCCCGACCCCCCACCACAAAATCAAACTCAAAATCAAAATGTACCCCATAAAAATTTAGGATCAATAGATAATTCTCTTTTGCACTATAATGATCAAATTATGTTTGATCTAATTAATCAATCCTCAAACTCAATCAACACCCCTCCATTTTTCGGCTATACTCTGATTTCGACACCGAATTTGATGAATGAGCACAATACAAACTATACATCTAAAACCTATCATCACATATAAGACATAGATGAGGGTGGGGAGGGGGAGGGGGATAAGGATGACGATAACGATGTACAAGTCACCCACAAAATCCGCACAATTCCAAATACACATACTACCGATGTTGCCTTGGGTAGTGCACCTAGTGGGGTAAGGGATAATGGTAAGGGTAAGGCGAAGGCACAACCTAGAGTGTCCAAATATGCCCATTTATATGATTTAGTAATTATTGACGGTGAAACAAAGGTCAAATGGAAGAGTTGCTCAAAAATTTTAAACCCGGCGGGTGTTAATGGTACCTCCCATGTAAAGAGGCACATGGATAAACATGTTAAGGAAGCCGCTAAAGGGATAGATGGTACCGTTCAAACACAACTAAATATACCATGTGTCACTTACCCAAAAGTGGACGTCGATTTGATAACGATGTTACTAGTGAATTGTCGATTGCCTCTTTCACTTTCGGATGATGATATACTCACCCGCTATTCTAGAGGCCTCAACCCGTCATACCAACCAATGAGCCACCAAACTGTTACTAGGCATATAAAGAGGCTCTTCCAAACTCGTCAACTTCAACTAGCGAGTGACCTCCAAAATTTCACCGATGCTTGGAATGCCACTCTAAGTTCTAGTTCTGAAATCTTTACGTGTATAACCGCCCATTGGATTGATAAGGAGTCGATGTTGCAAAAGAGGGTGCTTTCCTTTAGAACAATGCCCTATCCCCACACGGATTTGCAATGTACAGGACACATTAAGGATGTATTGAGTGAGTATGTTATCACCAACAAAATTTTAACAATATCCTTTGATAATGGGACTTACAATACCCTCACCGCCACAATGTTGATCCAAGCTCTTAATCCTTCCCTATATAGCGTTTTGTTTCATGTTAGGTGTGCATGCTATATTTTTAATCTACGTGTCCAAGATTTGATCCACTCACTAAAGTCTATCACCAATAGCATCAACAGGGCCTCCCATGTTATCAAAAATTCCGGCCCAAGGTTGAAAATTTATGCCGATTTATGCGCCGCTTATAACATGAAATACAAGAAACCTCCAGTGGTGTGAGTACCCCGATCCGAACCCATGATTTGGATCCACTTTAATTAAGATTTGGGCTTATATAATTGCTAAAAGGCAATATTTAGTCCAAATATCCCAGCAGCCCATCAATCCATTGGGCCTGCCAAGCTTTCGGCCCAACATGGCCAAAAGGTGTACGCTGTCGTCCGACATAGAAGTCACTAAGGCGGTTTAACTTCCCTTGTCGTGCGACATAAGACTCCCCATCAGCCTGCCTATAAATACAAGGCATGGCTGATCATTTTAGAGGACTTGGAGGGAATATTGGGGAGGATACCAGTAATATAGGGGAAACTCTGTCCAAATAGAGTCTCCCTCTCTCTCTCATACACACACTCACCTCCCTCCTCACACACACACACTTCAAGGCCAAGACCTAAAGAAGCTTCCTTTGTTGGTGTGTAGAAGGGGTAGACACCATACAATTGGTGATCTCACCTTGTGGACTACAATAGGTAGCCACTAAACCATTCTCCCTCTTTAAATAAAGTCTTTAATACATTTACAATACATTGCATGCTTACTTGCTTTGATATTATGTAAAAATCGGGATTTTTGCATGATAAAGGTGGTGGAGAAGTGAATCTTCAATATTCACTTCTCCCCACCTCAGATCTGGACATTTGGTCATCTTAGGATCAATAAAGATCCAATCTTTACGCATTTGCATCGAGTTAGGAGGTGATGGCTACTTCAAAGTGGCCAAAAACATGTGATCTATCACATTTGGCCACTAAAGCCATGTGATCCTCCCATAATACTCATATATTATTGTTATATTACTGTTTACAGTTGTTAAATATGCTTGGTTTGCCTTGAGGAACAAAGGGGAAACAAACAGACTGAAGGGCACAGAAATGGCCTATCTATGTCGGACGACATAGGACTCCATGGAGATCCTGTGTCATACGACATGGAGGTCCCGTAAGGTCAGAAGCCATTCTTGGACTTCAGATCTTTCCAGTTTATTCCCTTTGCAACTCAGAGCTTTCTTAAGCATTCTCGTGGATCATAAGCCACTATTTGAGTGCCTATGATCTGTTTGGGTGCAATTTATTGGAGGCGGATCGTCATATGACATGGATAACTTCGGATGTTCCATGTCACATGACATCCGTATCATTCAAAGTCTATCGCAACTTTGCTCACTCCCGTCAATCCCAAACTGATTTTAGACCTTCAAATAGTGTCTTTAATGAGTCCAATAAATGTCATTTCCAGTTCCAAAAAGCAGCTTGGTCATTGTAATAAACAATCTGACCAAGAGACATCGTGTCGTGCGACACCCTCTTTCTGGGAGGTCTTGTGTCGGACGACATAGGAGTTCTCTGGGCAGATTGTTTTACCTTCTGCCTTGTTTTGATAATCATAATATGTAAAAGGGGTGTGGCCCCCTGTCATGGCTCACAAGTTGTACTCAGCTTTCATATTATCAATAAAAATGTCAAATTTGCATGTTTTACACATCGACACATATTGCACACACCCTTTGAATGTCCAAAATTGTCCAATGTTGATTGAAAGTCTCGAAAGAGGCGTGTTGGGTGAACTCTCTAGTTCTTCCCAAACACGTAACCAGACTCCCGGACCCAAAATCTCTCAAAATAGGTTTTTCAATGTTTTCCTCTAAAAACGGTGTGGCGACTCCCAAAACCGAAGTTTTCAAAACTCATCGTATCATTTTCAACACATTAAAAAACTCTTTCAAAAAGGGAGAAAATGATATCCGATTTTTCTTTTTCGGCGAGCGTTCATTCAGTGGCGACTCTGCTGGGGACATTGAAAAACTTTTTGTTCTAAAAAAATGAAGACGATACTCGGTATATAGGTGGAAACCACTAATCTTCCTGTATCGCTCCCTAACCCGGGGCTTGGGATAAATGGTGGTCTAACAATCTCACGTACCAGTATCAATCTTCTATTTTCTGAAAAAAGAGAAAAGTTTTTCTTAAGAGAGTTTAACTTTCTTCAAATCAACTTGGACAATTTCGACATTCACCTTGTGTGTACATTTGTGTCATTTTGTGTGCTCAAATGCACCTTGCCATGCTTTGGTATGTGACACTATTGGAAGCCGGGGCTTCCCCTTTTGCAATTTGCTCTTCCAGTTGATCAAGAACAGGGCAGGATAACGCTGAACTACAACTATTGGTAAATTCTGACATTTGGGGCAGTCCCCTTTTGTCATGCTTTGACTCATTCTCTTGTTTTTTCTTTGCATACTGCATAAAAAAAAAACAAACAAAAAAAAATATTTTACAAAAAAGCAAAAAATATTTTCCTAGAAAATACCTTCACACTACTCGCACTCTACCCGCACATAGAGTTAGAACCCGGGAGTGTACGGACGGCATCGCGGAAAGCGACGTGTTTCGCTGACGTTTGAGCGCCTAAAGTCCTCCTAGCCAGTGAGTCAGCCAACACTTGTCCGTGACACACTTTCTACCGTGACCGGTTGGTTTTTGGCCAATACTTTTCAAAACATTTTAAACTCGGTTTTCAAAATTTTCTCACAAAGTCCGAGTCATACACCGTCTCCAAAAATCTTGGCATACTTTCCCTCTTTGTGTCGGAATCACGACATAATTCAAACGTAAGTACACGTTAAGATCTCTACATGTCTCGACGTAGGTACATATCGATTTCTCGGCTTGGCTTCGTGAGAAGTCATGACGCGTTCTCGACATGTGTCAACACGGGACCATGTCGAATTCTTAATGCATACTAACGAGAGTTATGCCAAAATTTCGCCACCAAGTGATGAGAGGCCATGCCAGATTTCCAACTCGAAAAGAGGGGAGGTCATGCCCAATTCCTCGAGGGTTTTACCTCCAAATTGCGGTCTCATACGTTCAAACGTACGTTCGACCCTCTCTCCTCCCGAGTTTAGACGTTGACTTGGACTTGGTTTTGAAAACCCCGAGTTTGACTTATTTTGGCTCGTATGCCCATAGGTTCGTTCTCCCTTTCGGTTGGTGGGTCCACGTGCCCTATAGGACCTCTGCCGGGATTGTCCATCCCGGAGGTGCAATACAGGGGGTCTATAGACGTAGTGATGGAACCCACTGATCCAGGAATAGCGTAGAATGCGAAAAAGAAGGTGTCCCCCTTTTCCAACCATTCCTAGGATTAATAAAATCATTTTTAAACAAAAAAAAAAGATATAAAAAAGAGCATATGCATGAGTCTGTCCTCAGCCTATCCTCTCCCCTGCCTAAAACCGTTCTCTCCCCCTTTCAGCGAGCAAGTATTGGGTCAGAGTTCCGGGTGGTCGGTTAATCAGTTTCTCTCCAGTCAGGGGTTCATTTCCAGTAGTCTCAGAAATGGCAGATTCGCAAGTCTCAGCGCGGGTTTGGGTCCGAATGCAAGTGTTGATCCAGCTCAGAATCAGAATGTCAGTCAGGGTGTAGGGCCAGATCAAGGTCAGAACACGGGGCCGAACACAGCTCTAAATGGCTCTCCTAGCAGTGGTTATGGAATGGGTCCTCACATGACACCCCCGGGAAGTCCGTTTGTAAACCCTCACCCAGGTTTCAACTTCTCTCAAGAAGCTTCTCTCCGTGCTGCTCTCGAAGCCGCTCGTGCACGTGAGGAAGCCGGTTGGGATCTCTATGTCGAAGTAATGCGCATGCAAGGCATTTCCGTAATCCGTCACCCCGATGGGTCGTACGAAGAAATCAGGGAAGAGCCCGATGTTACTATCACCGACACTGGCTTTGTTCCACCATCCTCACCTAGGCAAAGCCTTCACAATATGCCCCCACCAGCCTCCTATGGTGTGCCTGGCTCCCTCTCGATGCCAACTCATGGGGGTATGTCAAGACCTCCCCCTATCCCAGTATCTACTTATGGTATGCAATACGGGCCGAGGGGCGAATCAAGCTCCTTACCGAAGGTCAGTGCTCAGGACCAGTTTATGTTTTACCCTCAGAACCAGCTGGGGCAAGGTCGGCAACCCAGTGGTGTCAATCAAGAGCCGTTTGGGTATACTCAAAATCAGTTTGGGACTCGGGGTCAAAGTCCGTATAACAGCACGGGTCAACCGTCCAACCCAACTTTTGGTGGTCAGTTTATGGCTCCTCATGATCAGTCCAATCAGCAGCAGAGCGGGTATCGCATGTCAGGAAGCCAGATTTGCCAGGATCAGATCCCGCAATATCCACAACCCCAATTCCAAAACAACATCCCTCAGCCGGCGGTTTGTTCCCCTCTCACCCAACATCTGTACGGTTCCACCCCGTATTCAGCTCCGTGCACCAGTATCAGGTCCCCTGCTCATGGTCGGTTTCGGCAACCAATCAGATCCAGCTTCGGGGCCCCTAATCCCGATGTCCAATTCAATGGTTACGACATGTACGGGAACAAGATCCCCAGCCCAGTTGGCTTAGTGGACAGCAATGTTAGCATACCCAGCACTCTTGGTCTTCCTCCGGCTGCCTTGCCAATCAGGCCCACGCCAGAATTCCCAGTGCCATCCTCAACAGTAGCTCCGACTATGGGACGACCCCCATCCTCCGAAGTTTCAAGTTTGAAAGAAGAACTGAAATATGTGAAAGAACAGTTGCACAGAATGACTTTCGGATCCAACATGGTCAGCTCCGTAGAGCTCAAAGACTCCAAGGCTCTCCCGAAGAACTTCAAGATGCCCCCCATAACCAAGTTTGAAGGCTCCACATGCCCTAAAACTCACATGAACAGCTACATCATGTCAATGGGTGCCAAAGGGGCCACCGAAGAGATGCTGGCCCTTTACTTTCACTTATCCCTCGATGACTCTCCTTTGAGATGGTTCCTAGGCCTTAAACCAGAAGCAAGGGCTACGTGGTCCCAGATCAGTGATGCTTTTTTGGACAAATACAAGGGAAGTGTCGAGTGGTACACCACTCGTAGTGACTTGATCGGCACCATTCAGAGGCATGATGAGTCCGTGACAGACTTTTATAAGAGGTGGAACAAGAAGCTTAACGAGCTGGTTCACCCGATCCCCCTCTCTGACGAAAAGTCCATCTTCCTCTCATGTGTCAAACCATCTGTCAGGGAAGCCATTGGTCGGGGATACTACCCGAATCTGCGAGAAATGGTGAGCGCAGGGGCCGAAAGTGAGAATGCTACCTACTCCATCGTCCCAACTCCTACTCCCGGTAACACTCCAGCTCCCCGCTATCGAGTTCCAAGCTCTACCCCTGTTGCTTCAAAAGGCAAAGAAACTGCGGTCTCTAACACCGTCAACTACATTCAAGGGGAAAACAATCAGCCACCTGGCCGTAGTGGGGGACGGCCCCAGAAACCAAAGTATGATGATTTGGGGATGCCACTCGAAGAAGTATTCGATGGTTTGATGAGGACAGGAATGATCAAACCTTTGGAGAACTACCCCACTCCTAATACCCCGGGACTGGATCGTAGCTTAAAGTGCCGTTACCATCAGAATTCGGGCCACACTACCAACAGCTGCTTCACACTGAGAAGGATTGTTCAGAGCCTGATCGACCAGCGCAAGATTGAGAAGCCGAACATCGTCACCAATCCTCTCCTCAACAACAACAACAGGGTCAACATGATCGAGTTTGTCAATGTCATAGAGTTTGGTGAGGCTAGTCCCAACAAGGGTGTGAGTAAATTTGAGGCTATCATGCCCGCAAACAATGATGTAATCAATGTTGATGATGAATTAAATGATCATTTCTGCTATATGTTGTCTTGGGATGATATTCGAACTGCAGCAAAATTAACAAATGATGTCCAGCATAATGACATTTCCCCCGATTCTCAATCTACTCCCCTCACTTGGGAAGAAATTAAGCGCGCCGCAAGTTCAAGCTCGGCCATCACCGTTAATCAATTGCGACAAGCAGCCTGGCCATATGCTACACAAGGGCCTCCAATGAATTGGTCAGAATTAGAAGCAACCGACACAGATCACGACAAGGACCGGGAAGCTGAAGTAAATTTGCTCACCAGGTCAGGAAAAATGTTGGGAACCGATGTTGCCGGATCATCAGGAAAAGACAAAGAAGCAGTCATTCCGGGAGACGGGTCTGGTAAAAACCCATACGCCAAAGGAGTAGCCGAAGAGGATTCAATGGAGAACGACCCAATCCTCGCACAGTTGAAGCGAACCCAGGCCAACATTTCTCTTTGGTCCCTCTTAACTTCTTCTTATCCTCACAAGTTGAAGTTGGAGGAAGCCTTATCTAAGACAATGGTGTCCGTAAATTCCACCCCTGACGAAGCATGCCAATTAATAGGTACCGCCCAGTACGGGAATATCATCACCTTTACGGAATTGGATTTGCCAAAGTATGGAGCCAGTCACAACGAATCTCTGCACATCACTGTCCAGTTGGATGGACGCCGGCTTCCCCACGTAATGGTAGACAACGGCTCAGCCATGAACGTATTGCCTGCCAGAATGATGAGCCTGTTGAACATTAAGGCCACTGATCTGAAACCGTCCGATCAAACTATAAAGGCGTATGACTCCACGTCTCGGAAGGTCTTGGGTGTAATACCATTAACCATGTGGTTCGGCAAGAAACCTCTGGTGGTTGAGTTTCAGGTGATAGACATTCCTGTCAGTTTCTCCGCCTTGCTAGGAAGGCCGTGGCTGCACCAAATCAATGGGGTCGCTTCCACCCTGCATCAGTGCATCAAATTCATCCAAGACGGCGAGCTAACCATCATCTATGGAGATAGTGTCACCATCGAGGGCACCGATGATGAGGGAAGGCCAGTAATGGAAATCAAACACGATGAAGCCAACTTGATGTTGAGCGGTTTCAGGGTCGAGAGCCCAAAAGCCCAGATCTGCGCAATCGACCTGACAACTTCATTTGATAAAATTCCCCCAGTCATGGTGATGATGAGGCGAATGAACTACATTCCGGGGCTTGGCCTAGGAAGACGTCAGCAGGGCACTCACAAGCTCGAGGAATTAAAACTGAAAAGGGACAAGGAAGGTCTGGGATATGTTGGGAAAACCCCCAAGGACAAAGAGGCCGACAGAATTGAAGCCGCAGAAAAGAGGAAGGCTAGCGCTGCCGGAAAGCCCTATGTCAAACCTAATCTCCGTCCTTATCACCCTTCCCTGGAAAAATACTTCGTCAAAGAAAGAGGCGATGATTCTGTGTGCAACCCTATCAAGGAGTTTATCATTGGAAAATCCAATATTCCAGGGACTGTGACTACTTATGATAGCCAATACTGTTTTTGGGGAAACTCTCATCTCACTGACCAGTTCAGAAGATTGTCCATGGTCGAGCCTATGATTAGGGACAGTGTTACCACCGAGCTCGATATGGGTGAAGATGTCGCAGCTTTGTTCGAAGAAGCAGACTTATCAGAAATAGCCGGGGCTGATCCACTGATGGAAGCACCGTTGATTGATTTGTGTGAAGAGACACCGCCAATGGCAGGGGCTGTTACTAAAGATCCCTTCAGCATGGTTGACCTTCTGACCGGGGATGATTATGTACCTGTGGCTGATCTTCCGACTGGGAAAGATTACGTATCAGTGATCGAGTTTGGTGGGGACAAAGAGATTGATCCACGCACCTTCGTCAGCACCTCAGAGATGCCGCTTCGGAATTGGGCTTCCTTCAAGGGACCGATCGCCAGCCGGGAGATTATGATGAAAAAGCTCGGGCTGACCCCTCGTCCTGGTGTGTCTGAGTCTAAGTCTGTCCCTGTAATCCTGAGTCAGTCCTCAGAGTCTTTTGTTATCGAGTTTGAGTCTCTAGATAGGTCTGATACTCTCACGGTTGATGATAATCACCGTGTCTTTAACTCTGTCTTCCCTTTTGCATTGAATGAAATGGTTGACCTTTCTGCGTATCCCTTAATCACCACCTTAACAAATGATAAGTTAACTAAGACAAATCTTAATGACTTAAAAGTGGTTAATAATGATTCATTTGAAGAGGACACAGACCTTTTAGATGAAAACTTTTTAAATGATAATATAAAGCAGGTTTTTGACCGAGACGATAATCGGGCCCAAGCTGCCGATGAGGTATTAACTACAGTGAATTTGGGAACTACTGAAGAGCCCAAAGAGACACAGATTGGCAGTTTCTTCACCGGGAAAGAACGGGAAGCCCTCATTGATCTGCTCAAGGAATATGTGGACGTATTTGCCTGGTCCTACAAAGACATGCCCGAGTTGGATACTTCAACTGTTGAGCACCGAATTTCCCTGGACCCAGAAGCCAGGCCAGTCAAGCAGAAACTTTGCCGGATCAAGCTAGAATGGTCCCTCCAAGTCAAAGAGGAGATAGAGAAGCTGCTCAGAGTGGGTTTCATTAGAGTGGTCGAATACCCCAAGTGGTTAGCCAACATAGTAACAGTTACCAAGTCGAATGGCAAAGTCAGGGTTTGCGTGGACTTCAGAGACCTAAACAAAGCTAGCCCGAAGGACGACTTTCCCTTGCCCAATATCGATCTGCTATTAGACACTACCGCCAGCTACGAAGTCAAATCATTCGTGGATGGTTTTGCGGGTTATAATCAGATTAAAGTTGCCGAAGAAGACCAGGAAAAGACTTCCTTCACCAGCCCTTGGGGAACCTTCTGCTATACGGTTATGCCCTTCGGTCTGAAGAATGCCGGTGCCACTTACCAGCGAGCAGTCACTGCACTTTTCCATGACATGATCCACAAGGAGATCGAAGTCTATGTTGATGACATGATTATTCATTCCAAGGGATCAGATGGTCAACACTTGATCGACCTGAGGAAGTTCTTCAACCGGCTGCGGGAGCATGAAATGAGGTTGAACCCAGCAAAATGCACCTTTGGCGTAGTCCGAGGAAAGGTTCTGGGATACATGGTCACAGAGCGAGGAATTGAAGCCGATCCAAGAAAGATCAAAGCCATCATGGAGATGAAGCCGCCGACGACAGTCACGGAGGTGAAGGCTTTCATGGGCCGTCTCCAATATATTAGCCGATTCATCCATCAGCTAACCTCTATCTGTGAGCCGATCTTCAAGCTGCTCAGAAAGAATCAGGAGGTTGAGTGGAACGAACAGTGTCAAACCGCCTTCGAGACAATCAAGGCCTACTTGGTCCATCCCCCAATCTTGTGTCCTCCGCATAAGGACAAGCCCTTGTTGCTATACTTAACAGTTACAGATACGGCTGTTGGAGCCATGCTCGCACAAGAAAAGCCGGATTCAAAGGTGGAAAATGCCATATACTTCGTCAGCCGGAAGCTTCAGGGCAGCGAGTTAAACTACTCAGCTTTAGAAAAAACCTGTGCAGCTTTGGTATGGGTGGTCAGCAAATTGAGACACTACCTCCTGGCGCATACAGTACACCTGGTGTCAAAGATGGATCCCATCAAGTGCCTGTTCGGAAAGTCTTCTCTGTCATCAAGGCTTGCGAAATGGTCATTCTTCCTAGCCGAATTTGATATCAAGTTCGTAACCCGCAAGGCAATCAAAGGCCAAGCTCTGTCAGATCATTTGGCGGATTTCCCAAGCTCAGAAGCACCCGAGTTCGAACCCCAGTTTCCAGACGATGGAATCTTCGTGATAGAGGGTACAGACCGTTGGCAGTTGTTCTTCGACGGTGCCGCCAACAAAAGGGGCAATGGTATCGGCATGGTATTGGTTGATCCAAAGGATGTGCACACCCCCATCGCTATCAAGTTGAATTTCCCGGCTACTAACAACGCCGCGGAATACGAAGCTTGTATAGCCGGCCTCGAGGCAGCTCTAGAGCGAAATGTCGAAAAGCTGGAGGTGTACGGAGACTCTCAGCTAATCATCAATCAGGTATCCAATAAGTGGAGAACCGTGGACCAGTACTTGCAAATGTACTATGCCTACATGGAGGATCTGATCGACCAATTCAAGGAGGTCACGTTCCACTACCTACCCCGGGACAAGAACAGGTTCGCGGATGCCCTGGCCACTTTGGCCTCTCTGGTGGAAATCCTGCAGGGAAAATCAAGAAACCATTCAGGGTTGGGAGGCGCGAGAACCCCGCCTACTGTTGCCAGATCGAGCTAGAAAAGGTCGATGACTTGTGGTACAGCCAGATATTTCAGTACCTTAAGCATGGCGAAGCTTCGTTTCCAACGGAAAAGGATGGTAGGCTAAAAGAAGGTCTCCGCGCCAAAAGTTTACAAGCTTTGAAAAGGTTGTCTGCACAGTACGTTATTCTGGGAGATGACCTATGGAAGAAAAGGCACCGAGGCCCACTTCTACTCTGCATCAGCAAGTCTAAAGCCAGAAAGGTCATGGAAGAAGTCCATGGTGGCGCATGCGGACCACATATGAACGCCCGAGCCTTGATGTTCAGCATACTCAGGATGGGTTATTATTGGATCTCCATGGAAACTGACTGCATTCAGTTTGTGCGAACCTGCGATAAGTGTCAGCGGTTCTCCAATCTCAACCATATACCTCCCCATGATCTCTACTGCATGAGCACTCCTTGGCCATTTGCAACTTGGGGGATCGACGTTATTGGGAAGATAACTCCTGCCGGCAGTAACGGGCACGAGTTCGTGTTGGTCGCTGTGGATTACTTCACCAAGTGGGTTGAAGCAGCGTCCTACAAAGTCCTCAACTCCAAAAAGGTGGCCCGTTTCATAAAAGAAAACATCCTGTGCCGATATGGAGTTCCAAACGAGATTATCTCAGATAACGGGTCACACTTCGAGGGACACACCGACAAACTGCTCGCAGAATTCAGAATTAAGCGACACAAGTCCTCCCCTTATCGCCCTCAAACCAATGGTGCTGTCGAGGCCGCGAACAAGAATCTAGAAAGGATCATCCGGAAAATGGCTGAAAGGAGCCGGGATTGGCCTGAGAAGCTTCACTTGGCACTTTGGGGCTACCGTACGTCAGTAAGAACTGCCACCGGTGAAACCCCGTTCGCTTTGACATATGGGATGGATGCCGTTCTACCCATTGAGTTAGAGATACCCTCCCTTCGGGTTCTGCTTGAAAATGAGGTCAACGAGATAGAATGGCTTCAGAGTCGACATGACGAATTAGCTCTCCTGGACGAGCGAAGGCTTAAAGCAATGGAGCACATCCGGGCTTATCAGAAGCGCATGGCTAGGGCCTTTGACAAGAAGGTACATCCCCGCGACATAAAAGTGGGTGATTTGGTCCTAAAAGAAAAACCGCCGAATCAGTTCAGTCCTTTGGGCAAGTGGGCTCCAATCTGGGTAGGCCCGTATCTGGTGAAAGAGATCTTCTCTGGCGGAGCAATGAAGTTGACAGATTTGGATGGTAATCCCTTCATGCACCCGGTGAACGGCGACAAACTGCGCCGCTATTACGTCTGAATCGAGTCTCCCCCTCTATAAAAAAAAAGAGAGAAAAAATATATATAAAAAAAAACAACAACAAAAGCGCGAAAATAATGTACCCAGACGAGACTGAAAACCTCTCAAAAGGCAGTCCGTGCAAAACAAAGGGCGCGCTCGGTGCTAAAAGAATATACCCAACTAGGCTGAAAACCCTAAAAACGGGCGGTCTAGGTAAAAAACAGGGTTGCACCATTTGTCCCCCTTCTATCTATCCCTTTCTTAAACACAAAAGTTAATTGGGTCGAACTACGGAGACCTGAGCCCCTTAGTCCATTTTGTAAAAGGGGAACGTAGGCAGCCGTTCGCGGTTCGGTCTAAAAATCATAAAAATCACCAAATCCTGTCAACAGTTGTATTTGTGATTACCAAAATGTGTCTTGATTAAGCTCTGAAGTAATTTCAACTTTCATCACATTAATACATTCATTGATGAGTTCAAGCACGGTTTACTCTCGACTCATTAACATTAGCAAAATAATATCTTTTAAAAAGGTACATCTAAATTGTCTGTGTCGGCAAATAAGGGATACAAGGATAGGTCACCTAATCCTAGTCGCTCGTTCCCACTCCTGAACTTGCACCCTTCTTCTTCCTTTTCCTCGGTCCTCGGGAGGTCTTTGGCTTAGCTATCCCAAACATTTCTGTCTCCCGTCGCCCCGGCTCAGGAATAATACGAGTCGGTGAGTCGACCAATCCGGCAGCTCTCAGCGCCGCCTGGGCAGCTCTCTCCTCTCTCAGAGCTGTCCTCCGAGCCATAACTTCAGGGTCATCCCTCATCTTGGCTCTCCTCTCTACGAGTCTCTCAAAATCCGCTGCCGGATCATCGGTCACGTTGTCGGGGTCAGCCTGTGCCTCAGCATCGCGTAGCTCCAGGCTAGATTGGTCTCCTCCTCGGATCCCTCTGCAATACGCCTCAATGGTGTGCTGAACTGGTCCCATCTGCTCCCCGTACCAGATGAGGTACCTGGTGGACAGATAAGTAATCCCCCGGGTCTTCCGTATCAGTATGTGAGCGGGAAAAGCTGCTCCTGAAAAAGCCCTGGCAAAGAACCTGAGAGTCTGGATATCAGTCATGTCAAGAGGAACAGTATCCCGGGCCATCTGCTCTCTGAACCCATCAACAGCCTGCTGTGGGTATCCATACTGCCTCTGAACAAGCAAGGGGATGCTAAATGACGAGAAACGCAATCCCGGCAGCCTCACTATAGCAGAGTCATCCTGCCTGCCGCTCATGGTCTCGAGCCTCCATCCGGGAACCCAGTACTGGATATCAGTGGTAGTATACCTGGCCAGTCGCCTCTGCCAACCTTCCTGTGAAGCCTCCGGAGCCACTCGCCTCTGCTGCGTGACCCAAGGTGCCGCAGTCTGCCCAACAGGTAATGGGGAGATGAGTCTCAATCGCTCAAAGAGCCACAATGATAAGAGACTGGGGCTGCCGCGTCCCATATACAATGACCCTAGACAGCCGGTCCATCCCATGATAAGTCTCCGCCAAGAAAAGGGGAACTACATCTCTCTCCTCGCCCGGCCGAACATCGCCCAATGTGGTGCCTCGAGAACCCCGCACCCGTCTAACAACCCCATTAGGCAAACCGTAGCACACCCCGTCGTACTCACAAAAGCAGTACAGGGAAATCATAATCAGCATAAAAATATCCATGGCTGTAGATGGGTCAAACAGCTCCGGGTGCGATACAGCCAATCGGGCTATCTGGGCCAGGTCAACAAAAGACAGGTCAAGAATCAGATCAGTCACCTGCTCAGTGGGAAATCCCAAGAAATCGGCTACCCCGCAAAGGTCGCGGATCTCGGGAAAGACCGCATCTCTAAGCCTCGCAGCTCCTCCAGTCAGCGCCCGGAACTCCTCAATGGTGGGCGTAAGGTCATTACACGAGAAGGTAAAGGCATGCCTCTCGCAATCCCAGTATCTGGATGCGGCCCGGAGAAGGTTCCAATCAACCGCCCACTCCTTTAATGCCCAGATGCATCTCAACCCATATCGTTGGTCGATGATCCTCCTATTGTTGCTGCGATGATGGCGGGTCAGATTTATGAGATCAGAATGAAATTGACGCTCTTTGGTCTTAGATCTGTCGTCATAATGTTCCATTGTGGGCCAAAGATCGAATCTTGGGGCTAATTTTGAGGTGGAAGGCAAGTTTGACACCTGCTGCAACTGCTGGAATGAGTGGTTTACGAGTCTGCCTTTTATAAAGTGCTGGGGCTTGCTGACCAAGAAAGCTGTCTCCCAGACTCTCTATGTCGTGCGACATAAAGTCTCCATGAGGTCCTGTGTCGGACGACATGGAGAGTTCCATCAGGAACACCAGCAGCAGCAACTGCAGCAACCTCAAGCGACCCAACGCTTGCTCAAAAAACCACCCAAACCTATCCAGAACACCACAAAATCATACCTAAACACTCCCCCTCGCTCATAAAGCCCACGGGAGAGGATTCGGGACATCCAACACACCCGCAGACGCGTAAATGTCGCCCAAAGCATACAAAAAACCAAAAGACACCCAATCATGCCAAAAGTTACCATTTTGTGCCTTTCTTGGGACGAACTCGTGCATATAAGCTCACAAATGCATAAATAAACAATTATTGTAGTTTGTCAAAGTACAAAAACAATAAAACATTGTTTTACAATCCAAAAGAACAAAAAATACATGCATTTCTTCTCTCTCCTAAAAAGAGTCAAAGCATGGCAAAAGGGGACCATCATAATCACTCCGACTCGGAGTCGTCGCCGGAATCGTCCTCCTCATCATCTTCGGAGCCGCTGTCGTCCTGGACGCTGCCCACCTCCTCCTCGGAGCTGCTCTGCTCCTGGCCATCATCGCCACCCTCCGGCACCTCATGGATCTCGCCGTCAGAATCATCACCCTCATAATGCGCCCAAGGCTGGGGCTCGGCATAATACCCCTGCCACTCAGGCACGACAGAATAAGGGGGCTGGTAGGGATCATCCTCGCCATCATCACCCTCAGGCTGGGGCTGCTGACTGGATCCACCCGCCTGAGAGCCAGAAGGAGCCAAAGCTGGCCTGGGCCTCTTCTTCGGAGGCACAACATCACCGGGCTGGGAACTGCACCTCCCCCTCCAATGCTCCGCGCTCCTCTGAAACTGGCGCAGCATCTTCACAGCACCGGTGAGCGCCTTCGCCACCGTCCTGAATGTCTTGACTGGAACCTGTTCAATGAAAACAGAAAAGGCAGTCAGAAGCAATCAATGCAGACAATAAAGCAGTTAAAAGCTGGAACGAATCAGAAAAGAAAGGATTGCTCACAGAGGTGGTCCCGCAGGGCAGTCGCAGATGCGGATGAGTCTCAGACATGTCGAAAGAGGAGTGGCAAATACTACCCCCAGCCTCATACTCAAAAAAGCGGGGAGGTGCCGGAATCTGCATCCCCGCTGCCCTCCTGGCAGCCATCACCTGAGGAGTCACCAATCGGGTGAAGACGAACTGGGCATAGTCCCCACCATCAGAAAACTCGGAGGCATCAATGCCAGTCCGCAGCCGCTCCAGATCTGCCAGGGCCCGGATATGCCATATCCCCGCAGGAGGATCATGAGGGACACGAGCGACAGCGCCAGGACCATGCTGTCTGCAAACTCTCTCCCCCAAATACAGGGCATCTCCCTCCAAGCCAACCAACAGCCTCCTCATCCTGGTCACCAGGGCAGCAGCACCAATCAAATCCTCGCCATACCGACCATGCCAGGGGAAATGTCTCAACCCAACAGGGGTACCCCTCAGAGCAATCATGATGTCATGGTAGCAAGCCGTCTTATGGGGCTTAACCCCGTCCACCTTCCGGCTCTCCCTCGCTCCAAAGGTCCAACGGCGAATAGCAGGGAACAGATCTGCCGCAATCCTCTCAGGCACAGTCCAGGCATAACAGCCGAACACCTCATAAGCCCACACCTGAAATCAAAAGACAGAAAGCTTTCAGTGTGCAGCAACAGTAAAAGTATGATGACAGAAAAGTCAAAATGCGGTAGTCAAGTCGCGAAAAGCAAAAGACATACCTCCAGCACAGTCTGATAGAAGTCCAAAGAGGTCACACTGCCTCTGCTCACCTCATCAAGGCCCCTGTACACCTGGGCCAAACCAGCCTCTCCCCAAGAGAAAGTGGACACCTGGCTCCAATCACGAAGAGGCTCCAGCAAAAGGGTCAGTGCCGTCGTGGAGGCATTACAAAACAGGGTGTCAGACAACCCGGCCCAGACAAAGGCCCTAGCCAACTGCTCAGCAGTAACAGTAGCAGCATCCTCGGCAAAAAGACGGCACTGATGAGTCAATGCAGAGTGCAAGTCAGCCAGAGGAACCCCATTACCCTTCAGGCGAAGGGTCAATCCAGTCAAAGCTCTGATAGCATCTGTGCTCAGCACACCAGGGTCCTCAGAGAAGATGGGCCTATCTGTGAACCGCAAACCGGTGATAGCAGTGAAGTCGTAAGGGGTGATGGTCGACTCACCCCAAGATAGATGGAAAGTGTGGGTAGAGTCCCACCAGAACTGTCTGAAGGCCCGCACCAGCTCCACGCTCCTGGCCGTGTCTCCAAAATCTCCAACAGCTGTGAAGAATGGTCCAAGACCAGCAGCAAAGACCAGTCCCTTAGGACTGTCCGGCAAATCAGAAGAGCCCGGAAGGAGACCCCAAATGGTCGCGATAGCCTCAGGGGACCCCTTGGTCCGCAAAGTCTGCAGGTAAGCACAACACAGGTATGAAAAACCATACTCATCACAATATGTGCATTCATTCATGTGCATCACCAAATTCTTTCAAAAAGAAGAAAAACAAAAACAGAAAAATCTTTCAAAATAATGCACTCCATGCCAAGCATGCAATTCCTCTTTGGGTGCGATTTCCCCCAATTTCAATCTCAAACCCTAGAAATCAAATTTCAAAAAAGGGTTAATCTTTTAGAATGCTTACCCCCTTCTGCTCCATAGTAGAAGTATGAAAGTCGAGACCCGGGTAAAGCCCGTGTCCCTCGGGGAATCTCTTCCGCTTGTTCCGATCCACAAGCTTCCATCTCTCGAACAATACTTGCTGCACATTCCTTCTCGATTCGGCTCGCGGAGGCATTGTCAAACCCTTGATTTAAATCAAATTTGAGGAAAGAAATTTCGAAAATTCTTCTCTCTTTTTCTCTCTGTTCTCGGCGGCAATGGATGGTCTTCTAGGTCTGTCTTACGACTTGTGATTTTAATTAAAACTGCCTGGGAACCTTCCCATGTCGGACGACATCCATGCTCCAGAAGGGTGATTTCCCCTTTTGCCCCTGATTCAATCCTGTCAGCCTATCTTGGCTGCCCATCATCAAAATCCATCATTCTTTTGGGTTCAAATACCCACCTCTCTTGGTCAAAGTAGCCCGGAATGGCTATAAACTACCCGGTCCGGAAAACCGTACAGTTTCCAAACACAGAAAATGGCCCGGAATGGCTATAAACTACCCGGTCCGGAAAACCGTACAGTTTCCAACATAGAAAATAGCCCGAAATGGCTATGACTCACCAGGAAACCGGCACAGCTTCAATACGAGGAAAATGGCCTTGAATGGCCATAAACTACCCGGTCCGGAAAACGGGACTTCAACACGAGAAAATAGCCCAGAATGGCTATACACTACCCTGTCTCAGGAAAAAACCGTACATGCTTTCCAACACAGAAAATAGCCCGGAATGGCTATAAACTACCCGGTCCGAAAAACCGTACAGTTTCCAACAAAAAATAGCCCAGAATGGCTATAAACTACCCGGTCCGGAAAACCGTACAGTTTCCAAAAAAAAAAAAAATGGCCCGGAATGGCCATAAACTACCCGTCCCACAAGACCGCACGATTTCCCACATAAGAAATTGCGGTGACTCCCCAAAGAAAAAAGTCAAATTCGCGGATGACTCCCAAAGAAAAAAAGTCAAATCATCGGGATGACTCCCCACCAAAAACAGCCTAAGTTCGCGGGATGACTTCCCAAAGAAAAACAGTCATATTTCGCGGGTGACTCCCAAAGAAAAAAGTCAAATCATCGGGATGACTCCCCACCAAAAACAGTCAAGTTCGCGGGATGACTTCCCAAAGAAAAAACAGTCATATTTCGCGGGTGACTCCCAAAGAAAAAAGTCAAATCATCGGGATGACTCCCCACCAAAAACAGTCAAGTTCGCAGGGTGACTTCCCAAAGAAAGAACAGTCATATTTCGCAGGTGACTTCCCATAGAAAAAATAGTCATATTTCGCGGGTGACTCCCAAAGAAGAAAGTCACATTTTTTGGGGTGACTCCCCTTGGAACAGTCAATCTCGGGTACAAAACCCGTAGCCTTTCATTGGCACCCCATCTTCAACGAACTACGATTCGGCTTGATTCCCCCACGGGATACGTAGGAATCCTCTTCATAAGAGGTCCAGCCACTTGACCATCTTGGTCACCTCTGTCCCCGCCGTTCGTGTCCGGCTCGGGATTCTCATTGTGTCGACGACCCCACTTCCCATGGAAGTGACGTCTCCGAGGGGCTCTGTGAGTACCCCGATCCGAACCCATGATTTGGATCCACTTTAATTAAGATTTGGGCTTATATAATTGCTAAAAGGCAATATTTAGTCCAAATATCCCAGCAGCCCATCAATCCATTGGGCCTGCCAAGCTTTCGGCCCAACATGGCCAAAAGGTGTACGCTGTCGTCCGACATAGAAGTCACTAAGGCGGTTTAACTGCCCTTGTCGTGCGACATAAGACTCCCCATCAGCCTGCCTATAAATACAAGGCATGGCTGATCATTTTAGGGGACTTGGAGTGAATATTGGGGAGGATACCAGTAATATAGGGGAAACTCTATCCAAATAGAGTCTCCCTCTCTCTCTCATACACACACTCACCTCCCTCCTCACACACACACACACACTTCAAGGCCAAAACCTAAAGAAGCTTCCTTTGTTGGTGTGTAGAAGGGGTAGATACCATACTATTGGTGATCTCACCTTGTGGACTACAATAGGTAGCCACTAAACCCTTCTCCCTCTTTAAATAAAGTCTTTAATACATTTACAATACATTGCATGCTTACTTGCTTTGATATTATGTAAAAATCGGGATTTTTGCATGATAAAGGTGGTGGAGAAGTGAATCTTCAATATTCACTTCTCCCCACCTCAGATCTGGACATTTGGTCATCTTAGGATCAATAAAGATCCAATCTTTACGCATTTGCATCGAGTTAGGAGGTGATGGCTACTTCAAAGTGGCCAAAAACATGTGATCTATCACATTTGGCCACTAAAGCCATGTGATCCTCCCATAATACTTATATATTATTGTTATATTACTGTTTACAGTTGTTAAATATGCTTGGTTTGCCTTGAGGAACAAAGGGGAAACAAACAGACTGAAGGGCACAGAAATGGCCTATCTATGTCGAACGACATAGGACTCCATGGAGATCCTGTGTCATACGACATGGAGGTCCCAGAAGGCTGTAAAGCCATTCTTGGACTTCAGATCTGTCCAGTTTATTCCCTTTGCAACTCAGAGCTTTCTTAAGCATTCTCGTGGCTCATAAGCCACTATTTGAGTGAATATGATCTGTTTAGGTGCGATTTATTGGAGGCAGATCGTCATATGACATGGATAACTTCGGATGTTCCATGTCACATGACATCCGTATCATTCAAAGTCTATCGCAACTTTGCTCACTCCCGTCAATCCCAAACTGATTTTAGACCTTCAAATAGTGTCTTTAATGAGTCCAATAAATGTCATTTCCAGTTCCAAAAAGCAGCTTGGTCATTGTAATAAACAATCTGACCAAGAGACATCGTGTCGTGCGACACCCTCTTTCTGGGAGGTCTTGTGTTCCTGACGAAGCATAGGAGTTCTCTGGGCGCATTGTCTTACCTTCGCCTTGTTTTGATAATCATAATATGTAAAAGGGGTGTGGCCCCCGTCATGGCTCACAAGTTGTACTCGGCTTTCATATTATCAATAAATGTCAGAATTTGCATGTTTT